>CM062817.1:1759972150-1760261833 GCA_031772625.1 Pinus tabuliformis | reverse complement strand
TTCTTGCCTTGCCTGAAAAGTGAAGCACAATCAACGTTGCCAAACTGCCTGAAGTATTCTAGGGCAAATAGCCTCATAGGCACAATCTGGGTAGTCTGTAGGGAGGCAGTTCACACCCATACATCCTGATGACGGTGTGGTGCTGGTAAAAGTACCAGTCCCAAATGCTGTATGATTTGGATAGCTGCAGGATCCTTTGCATTTCATTTGTGAGTCTCGGAGGAGGTGAGCCCATCATCATTGTCATAGCTGGGTGAATGAACTGATCTATGAACTCACAATAGGTGTATGGAGTTTCACCTCTAAAGTGGAAAACAGATGACCAATATACCACTGATCTTGGATTGCCTTGGGCATCCTCTCTTTTGATTGGAAAAGAGAATTTCTGATGTTGATGATATAAGATCAAGTGGTAAATTTAAGAGGTATACCTGAACACTCTTTCTCTTGCCAGGTTGATTAGTTGCTCATGTATTTTGTCTGCTATATAGGTGGCATAGTCATAGCAGATAGGAGACTTGCCAGGAGCAAACATGAGCATGATTACCAGCACAGTTTGATCAACGTACTCAATGGAGTTGTAGCCCAAAATGGGACTGATCATGTCAGCCAGATCTCTGCCCAGTTGGTTGAGGTATACCTGATTGATAGGAGGATACTTCACAGAGTCAGAGCCAATATACAGCTGGTTTAGTTTGGTGACCTGAGCATCTGTCATTCTGGCTCCTCGATTTATTAGGTCTACAAGTGATAGAGGGACCAGTTTCTTCTCAGTCCTGAAGCAGAGCATATCCTTGATAGCTTCTGGGGTGACATAAAACACCACTGATCCTGAAGGGTCAAGAAATGCCCTCTGAGTGGGGTCATAATTTTCAGCACACAGATGGATCAACTCAAGGAATTGGTTAACCTGAGGGAGCTTGAAAATAGGGAGGAATGAGCTCCATATGCCCAGCAGATCCGTTCCAGCCTCATGCTTAGCCTTCAGTTCATTGAGCAGGTGGATGTGGAACTTAGTACCCATCAGTATTTCCTCTGAAATCTGATAGTCCATGTCTGCCAGAGACTGCCATTCCAATCGTCTCTGAGGGGAATTTAATGGAGCAATGTTTAATGCTATTGGAGCCACTGGTGGATCCATGACTTCTCCTAGGATTTGTTAGTGTCAGTCTTTCCAGCCTTCCTACAGTGATCAAATATGCTCTTATAAAGTGATTTTGAAGTGTCAAGGTCAAATTTTGTCATTTCAGTGAGTCCTCAAGCCAAAATTTGGTCACTAGGCATTAGGTCTAGGGTTTGCCCAAATGTCAGTCCATGTCATCATTCAGCTGAGTTTACCATCATTCAGAGGGTTTTCATTGTCATGTCAGTGTCTAATGAGTCATTTCACACCTTGTTCATGCTTCAGTTGTGCCTAGGCAAGCTCATTTCCCTCTCCTAGGGTTTTGAAGCCAATTTCTCTTGGATGGTCAAGTCACCGGCAAAACTTGTTTCCTGATGTTCATACACCCTCCCCTATCCTTAAAATACCTTATCAAACACTTCCCAACACTCAGATCCGCCAAATTCCTCATTTTTCCACAAACCCTAGTTTCTAGCTACAACCTGGCAATTTTCTAGGTTTGACCTGTGTTTTGTCCTTTTCGACCCCTTCCCCTCACTCAATCTCTGAGATTCCACTTTCCCCTGCTTCCTAACATCCCTCCCCACTCCCAAAAATTTCCCCAAGAATTTAGAAGCCCCCTATCCCCTTCATTTCGCTCCATTTCGACAAAATCCCTTGTTTCACACATCGGGACAAGTTTCACTCAAAAGCTGTTTCTGAGCAATCAAAGATGAATTTTGCAAAACTGAGAGAGGTTTTTGTTCACAACATGCCAAGGAAGAAACACCTCTTTCACTTTTTACACAGGTGTCATGGTTTGAGAGAAATGTCAAAAATACCGGCGAGAACGAAGGTGCTCTAAGGACGGTTGGCCAAAGCACAAAAACGAAGGAAAACGCCCGATCCACTCCAAATTTTGGTCAAAGCCTCTTTGACTGAGCATGGTACTTGATTGGGGACTCCCAACCCAAATTTCAAGAAATTTGGAGAAAATTTTGTCATTTGTGAATTTTTTGTGCAATTTACAGGTTTTGGCCATTGGAATGGTCTCACCCCGGGTGAGACCATTTTGGAGGACTGCTCGGAATTTTGAAAACTTGGCATTTTTGGAAAGGGCATGCAAAAAGAAAAATTACCAATGCTTGGGAGAAGCCTGGTTTTGAGTTTTGAGCCTCCAAAAGCTCAAAATACACCTAAAAAATGACTTTCTGCCCACTTTTTGAGTTGCAGAAAGTGACCTTGGGAGAAATGGTTTTTGAGGGGTCAAATCAACACCAAATTCCGAAATTCCACTTGGGATGGAAAGTAGACAGGCCAAGCTTTCCAATGAGCCATCTTGCACCTGATTTGGATCAGTGGAACCCACTCAAAAACAGCTGTGAAGGGGCGCGACCAGAACTTCCAGGGGCGCGACCAGAACTTCCAGATTTGCCAGAATTCACATTTTTGGTCAAAAAACACTGTTTTGACTATGGTTGACTATTTTTACTTGTAGATGATGGATAAATGTAATATTTTCATGGCACTTTGGTAGATTTTATCTTTCTTTACCCTTCTAGAAGCTTCCATGATGTAAAAAGTGAAAAATTAATGCATGGATGAGTTAGCTAAGTAATAGAGGCAAGTTGTTGGGCTGCCTATTTTCTAGTTCTTAGTTTAGAATTAGTTCAAACTGCTCCTAGGAAGCTGGGCTCGACCCCTAGAGGTGGGGAAAGGAGTGAGATGGTCTAGATGGTCTATATTATGCTCTCTCCTTCTCATTTTCATGGTTGGACTCTTGTGTAAGGAAGCTTTATTGTATATTTTGCATCTATTTCTGCAATTGAAGGCAAGGAAAGCCAGGGTTTTACAGACATCTTTGAGGATTCTTGTGGATCTGATTGTTGATGATGTGTTTTCTACATGTTCTTGTAAGTTTGTTTATGTGTTTCACATCTCTCTTATGCTTCTAAATTGGACAGATGAAGTGGTAAAGTTTGAACTCATGTTTTGACATGCTCAGCTTTTTAGTTTGTTCAATTTTAATGTTTTCTACTGTCTAGAGAGGATTCGAATTGTGTGTTTGCCCTCTTTAGCTTCTCCTCTATCATCTCTGATCATCCATCTCAGATTAAGGCATCAGCACTCATTCCTACCTTGCCCCTTAGATCCCCCTGTGAAAACTGTGCTCAATCCCCGCACCTTGAATTGCACTTCCACCAATTGCCACCAAAAACCCCAAAAATCATTAAATCAACCCCCTTATCAATTTACTAGCCTAAAATCTTTATTATTAATTGGTCAGCCTAATCATATTGAAAGATCTATCTAATCTGACCCGAGAGAGCCTTCTCATACCTCGTAGGGCTAGCTATGAGGTGAAATGGTTTGATGTAGCCTTGAGAGTTTGTCTATCTCAGCCTAGGTGAATTCCAAGCGCTAACAGGATTTATGAATAGAGTTGCTATGCAGAGCAACCCAAAGAGTTTTCTTTGAGGGAGAAATGTGAATTGTATGGAACAGAGAGTGAGTGAGACACTTGCAGCAATTGAAATACTGCTTAAAGGACTGACAAAACAGTAGCAGGACTGAGCAAAGTGTTTTCTGTGGTGAATTTGGTCAGTTAAGGTACCTAGTTCACGACTGCGCGAACTAGCTGCGAATTTCAACTCAATTTGTCAAATGCGGCCCTGCAGGAGTTTAATGGCTTCACTGGCTGGATATAAGTGCAGGTCACAGTGCGTTTAACGGTGAAAACAGAGTTTTAAAGTCTGTTAACAGTTTATTTGCGGAATTATGGATAAAACCAGGTTTATGGGATGATTTTGAAGAATACCTGGTGAATTCGTCGGCAAGAGTTGCAAATGCAGGTGCAATGGAGGCTCTGGCGGTCTCGGAATCGACTTTAGCAGGCTGGTGCTGGTTTGGACGTGAACAGCATGCAGAAGTAACAGTAGTGTTTTTTGCCAAAAGTGGAAAAAACACGAGATTTTGGCCTAAAAATGGATTTTTGGCAATATTGGCGCGTTTTTGGGATGACGTCAGCATGACGTCATCGGGTGGGGTCGGAGTCGGATGACGTCAGCATGACGTCATCGGGTGGGGTTGGAGTCGGATGACGTCAGCATGACGTCATCGGGTGCGGTGGCAAGCTGCTATTGGTCCACGGAGATGATGCGGTGGCAGACACATTGGCATGGGGGCAGACAAAAAGGTTGACGCGATGGCGGGGTGGCAATGACGTGGGGATGACGTTGGATGAGCGGATTGACAGAAACTGGAAATGGTTGGTGGTTTTGTATCGCACCGCTATAGCTACGGAGGTGGAATGTGTCAGGCGTACCTCCGATGCTTTGTGGGGAAGGCGTGTGGCGGGCACTTGACGTCACCTTCTGACAGATATCAGAAGGTATCTGTCGGACGTCGGGGCCGCTCCGATATCAACGAGGGCCGTCGGATCACATGGGTCCGATCCGACGGTTGACGGAAGGGTGATCTGATCGGATAATACGGATGGGGGGGCGGGATTAATTTATTATTTGTTTTGAAATATGCGCCCGGCGGAAAAACATTAGGATATGGGGTTTTGTAAGGCCTTTCAATGTATTTTGAAAAATCAAACATACGCGCCGAAACTTTGGATAAGCGCCAAAAGGTGGGTTTTTGGGTTATTTCACAATTTCAAAGGGGTTTATGGGTAGGAGGGGGCTTTTATAAGGTTTTTTCTTTACAAACGAAGGTTTAATGGGTGGAATGACTTTAAAGAAGGGAGAGGGGTGAGGTTTAGGTTCATCAAAGTGACCAGATGCCAATTTGATCCCTGACAAAGGATTTATTGGCTATAATGCCAAGGGGAGGGATATTTATACAAAATTTTGGGGTTTATACACCATGGTGTTAATAATAGTAGGGAAAGGGTAACATAGGGGAATTACATAATAGAGTTAGAGTTAATATGGGGGAAAATGTGAATGAGGGGGGAAATCACTAAGTTTATTTGAAACTTACTTAGTTTTAGAGAGTAGATCAAAATGAAAAGAATTTTAGACAAGAAATGTGGCTTCTAAAAAGATTGAGAACCACCATGAAACCATAACCTCTTCCATAAATCTCAACTGATGAGGGAGTGTTAGTAATGAAATGGAAAAGGGGAAGAAGGGAGGTTAGACCTGCTTCTTGCTTGCTGCGACATGATGAAGAATGACACCTTCTTAACTCATTGATTTTGCTTTGGTAAACAAAGTTAGCACACATGCAACTTATAAGAAATGACCTTTCTGCAACCCCAACTGCCTACCCATCTATTTGCCTAGCATTTTTTATTTCTTCTTGGAGGGTGCACTTGGACTTGCAGACCCTTACTTGCCTTTTCTTTTCTTTGGCTATTTTCTTTTGTTTTTCTATCTACTTCTACCCTTATTTCTTCCAAGGTCCCAGATTAAGCTGTTGGGAGCCTTTTCTTCTCTACCTCAACTACTTGTCTGCCAAGATTAAACAGTTTGGACAGACTTCTTTCTCTATTCTACAACTGAAAATTCAAAACATGGCATGATCCAGCTTAGACTGTTGGACCATCCATCAAAATTTGAGTCTATATCAAGCTATAAGCATAGATTGTACTCTCTTGGAAATATGTGATCTTTGAATCATCAAAGCAGAGCATATTTGGACCTTTTCATTGCCAATCATGAAATATGAAACCTATTAGGATAGGTAGCTAACAACAATTTCTGCTGATGTTTTAATTTGTTAAGTTCAAACATGGTGATGTTTGCCTTAGTCTTCTTCATATCATCAACAATATTGTAATCCATTGAATCCGATACTACGAACGTTTTAGATGTGGAAGGTATATTTGAGGATGATGGTTGGTTTCGAGGTAGTGTTGCAGCTGACTTCTTTGTGGGTACCTTTTCCTTTGTAGTAGTAGCACCTGCACTCCTTTTTTTTGAACTTGCTTGGATAGGTTCAGGGGCACCTTTACTCCTAGTAGTCACGGGAAAAGCTTCTTGTTCATTATCCGTGTCGGAGTTAGGTAATATGAAGTCCCACATTCCATGGCACTCAACAACTTCCTCTTTTTCATCGGATGGTGAAATTGTTTCATCTTCTTCTTCTTCTTCAGGATCTGAATCTGCATTAGATATAACATTTGGTGGTTTTGATTTAGGTTTCTTGAAATTTCTAAATGGCCTTTTTGTTGAGGTTTCAGCTACTTGTTTTTTGATTTCAACCATTTCATTTGACATAGTCTCGAGGACCTTTTGTAAACCTTCCATATCATATGGATCTTTAGGGGTTTTCTTCTTTGAATCATCCTTAAAAGAAACTTTTTTGGATTTTCTATCTTCAAGAGCAGCTTTCTTTTCTAGAGCATTAATACGTTTCTCCACAGGAAGTGCTTCTTTCATGTTTTCAGTTAAAGTTGGTTTTGCGGCCCTGTCTACGAAAATAACTATATTGGCAGGTAGGGCAGTTATATACCATTCACTTCTGATTTGCTCACTTGGTTTGGAGGCCGTTGGGATCTTATTCAAGAGTTTATTGAATCGCGAGTTGAATTCTTTAATAAGTTCCCTATGCTCTATCCTAAGATTCGAGAGATCATTGATTAATGTGGCTAAAGATCTATCATCGCCATACTTAGTAAGAAACTGTTCTTGGCAAATGTTCCAACTAGTAATGGATTCAGAGGGCAGGGAAAAATACCAAGATCCCGCTGATCCTTGCAAAGTATAAGGGAAAAGCCTAACGACAACATCTTCCTCTGTTACTCCTTTCAGATTAACTGATAACATGAAGTTATTAATATGTTCTTCGGCTTGTGTTCCAGCATTTGGATTAAACTTGGGTAACCATTTTTCAGGAGAATCAGGCAACGCATGTAATGGTGCAGGCATATTAACCGCACCAGGACTACTCCATGGATCTGCCATTGAAACACCAGTAGTGGATGAGATTGCTGATGAAATTCCAGATGTTTGGGAAGGAATTGATATTGAGGATTGAGCATGTTGGGATGTTGAAGTTCCTAATCCCTGATGAACAACAATATGTAATGAGGGAGTGGATGGCTGACTTCGCACTGGGGAAGATGAGATGGAGGATGTGGATGAAAATGTTTCACTGTCAGATCCTTCAGTGTTCTTCTTTTCCCTTTTCATTTTAGGCAAGGGCAATTCAGTAAGTTCGATACCAAGTTTTCCACTCTGAAGTCTGGTGAGAGGATGAGGTAGATTGAATTACGAAGTCTCACTGCCTTGAGATACCTTAGATTTCTGTGGTGATATCGAGAAGCCTTGAAGTTTATGGATAAGTAACTGAACTTCAGGAGACCCAGGACTTAATCGTTCTGGAGTATTGTGGGCTTGAGCAGTTGTAGTTGATTGCTCTTCTTCTTGCTTGGATGCTGGAGAACCAACATGCAATTGGGAAGTATGAGGAGATTTGGAGGGAGATTTACTCTCAGAATGGACTGTAGATTTGGGTTTTCTCACCATTCATAGTTCAGGCCCTCCTTCTAGCACCAAAAATGTTGATGCCTCGAAAATCATTGCATCAACATCGGGGGATAACCACCCGGTCCGGACCTTAATACAACTCCTTTTCTATTTGGGATGGTGGCTCCAACTGGATATAATGGGACCAGTTTCCCAGTAATGAATAAAAAGGGATGGATGAGTGATTGGTTTTCTAATAAGTGATAATGAATGGATGACTTAATCTAAAGGCGAAAATACAAATGACTATTCTATCCTGGGAAGCTTCTATTCTTAAGTGCAATGTTTGATGATCTTTGTTCATTAATAGGCATATAGATGACTCTATTCAATAAACATAGACATTCATTCATATAATAATTTCTTTGTTCAAATAGTTGAACAAAGTAATTAATAAAACATTGTTACACTTATCTCTTTATATTATTGATACATGTATGATTAAAAGAAAAACATGCTCTAAACATCCAATAGTGGAAAGTATAAAGAATGTTGTTAAAACACATGCATATATTCAATAATAGCAAGAGTGATCAAATAACAATTCACATAAAAATAATGAATTCAAACATAGATAGTAGTACCATATGAGTTGCAAATCATTCCCAACATCAATCGCAATTCGAATTCCTTCTTCCGACTTAGAAATACTTTTAAATAAAGGCAGTAGTGCACATCCACATAAAAGCTTCGTTATCAAAATTGGAATAATTGGCCTGGTCTTTATAAAAAAATATACCTAAAGTACAGTAGTGCAACTTCAGGTTTAAGTCATATACAAAAACTTACGACCCTTTCCAATGCATTGAAAGGGTCTATAAATACTTAATTAAACTAACTAACTACAAAACTAAAAGGCTACTAAATTGGTACAACTTGATCTTGAATATCTCCCTTATAGCAATCTGGCAGTTGGCAGCATGATTCATCACTCTGACTGTTTGCCTTTCGACCTGAGTTGGCATATCGCTAGCATCGGTTCCACTTCTTGAGGGCGGCTGAGACGAGAATTGAGTTGAGCAGCATAGGTGGCATCGTGTATATTGGGAATTATACACTCGATTGCATCTGTTAGGCACTTGAGGGCGGATCTCTGGCTATATGGTTTTACTAGGAATAACCAATAGGTGTCCCAAGTTAAATTGTTAATACCTGTGATCAATCTCCCATTCTTTTCTAGCTCTTGATAACATGATTTCTCCAATGTTTTGGACGATAGTAATTTACCTAGTGTACATTGAGAGATCATATTAGATAAATAGAGAGTATCATTAATTAATTCAATCAAATTACTAGTGGATAATTTGCATCTAGAAACTGCTCTCTCTGCCTTCATCAATTGGGACTGCCACTCCATAAATAAAATTTCTTTATGGGATTCTAGGATTTTAGGCAAATATGTTGCCTATCCCTCATTAGTGTCCTACAAATTAAGAAAATTTGTCAAGGTCTCATCGGCCTGCTCGAAGTCTTGTCTAGCATCGACTGATTTATCGATTATTGATGCTGTTATGTCACATAGGGGTTCAACTTGAGCAATTTTATGACATAATAATCTTATTTTTGTTACTAGCGCCTTATTAATTTGTAGTGATTCTGCTATGAAATCGACAAGCTGCGGGAGATTCTTGAACTTCTCTATTTGACCTGATAATTGAGCAATTTTCTCATCTTTTGTCTTTACCATCTGTTCATTCATTGTCTTCAGTTTTGCTAATGCCTCTGACAGTTCTTTCTGCTTTTGAATTGCACTTGAATTGATCCTCTATTTCTCTTCATGCAACTACTAGTTCAATTGATTATTTAATTGTTGCTGCATGGACAATTGCTATTCTAATTGTTCTACTTTCTGCTGTGCCTCTGTTAGCTGTGCTTGTAAAGAAGTGATTGCCTGGTCTTTTTCTTTTAACAAATTACTCACTTCCGATGCCTTGTCCATGGTGGCCGCCGAATAGGCTCCAGCATATTGGGACAATTTTGTTAGATCATCAGAAGGATCAAACTCCTCCTTCCAAACTACGTTGGCTATCACTGTTTGTTCACGGAACAGGGAAGGTTAATCAATCCTTCTCCTTTTCCGTTGTTGCTTTACTATAGCCCTGTGCTTTGGACTGTAAAAGACATCCAATGGAGGTATATCCTCCACTTCCAAAATGATTTGATCCGAAGGATCTTTGGGAATTATTTCTATGTTTGTAGTAGGGGGTAGTCCACTGGTTCCTTTGCTTGGAACCTCTTTTGATGGTGTATCCTGTGTATCAGCCGCTTTGGATGTATTGGCTTCTTTTGAGATTTCTAGATTTCTTATGATTGAATCGAATTGCTGCCATTCCTGGAGCAACCTTCGGTCAATCTGGGTATCGACATTCACATCCTTGCTACTCTGCTCCTGCTGCCTTTTCTACTCCTCTTCACATACTCTCTCTTGTTCTTTCCTCTGTGCTTCCTCTTGTTCTTTCCTCTGGACTGCCTCTTGTTCTTTCCTCCGGAGTTCCTCCTACTCTCTTGTTTGGACTTCTCCAACAATTTCTGATGTAGCAGGAGGTTTGTTGGTAAGTCGTTGTTCAGGCTCACTTGGCTGTGTCATTGGGGCAGTGGCTAACAAATCTAGAGGCAGAGTTTGCAACCTCTGCTCTCTAAGTTTGTTAAATTCGACTAACCCATCGTCGTGATATCTCATTTTAGCTATCGCTTGGATCTGAAATAATGACTTGGCCCAGGATAATATGTCCTCAAACTCATCTTCTTGATGTTCAAATTTAGTGAGTTTTGCCTGTTCTAGTGCATTATAGATGACTTTGTTTGGATCAAATCGTCTGTTAGGAAGAGTGGCAAGATTCATTGTATTTATCTTTTCGGCTTCTTTCTCTGCATGCTTGTAGTCATGCAGAGTGTAAATGCCACACCTTAGAGGAAAAGGAGGCCAAACTTGCTTCTTTTTATTCCTCCGAGTCTTTGTAACTCCTTTGGATGTAAGCTGATATGCTATTTCTCGAGCCAATAGTTTGTCAGGTATATACAAGGGGAGGACGTGAGGCCTGGAATGACTGCCGAAAACTCTTACATATGTAAATTTTTCTTCCCCAAACCAGGTTCCTACAGCTGTCAAGTCAATCTGTGCTTGTGAGGAAATCTTAGGAGCGGGTGTGTCAAAAATTGCATAGTAAATAGTTAACATAAATCCATTGCAAACTTGATATAGGTGATGTTTATAGTGGGCTTTTCACAACTTCTGGTGATAGATATGAATGGGCATGGGGTCCTGTGGAGTCCATCTCCACCCCAGCACAGGAAATTCAGAGTTAAACAGAGAGTATCTATGATGTAGGCACTAAAGTAAAATGGAGGAATGAACCTTTCAGTAACATGGGATTTGTTTCTGAACTCGAGAATAGTTGTTGCTAACTTATTAGATAATATATTCCTCCAATCGATTATTTCGCTATTGCATGCTGCTTCCATTAAAGGTACCATCTCTATGGTGAAGTTTGAGGAATCATGCAACCCCCAAATCCTACACATCATCACTCCAGCATATCAATAAGGAGAACACAAGGAATCGACAGAGTACTTACCCGAGGACTCATGCTTGTGTTTCGCTGGGTTTTGTCTCCATTCCCATATAGGTGCTGATTCAATCTCATTTTCATCTCTGAACTTCTCTAGAAACACTTTGTTATACTTCTTCTCTGGTTTGGGCAAATGGTACATTTGTCTCAAATCATCGTGTTGAAATGAACCGAATACTCTCCTGTCAATAGTGCAAAATGTTTTGTTTGTAATTGGAATTTCCTCAACTGCCCATCTTACCACATTTGTGTATGTAAGAATTTACTCTTGAGCCGCTATTCGGTGTAGGTAAGAATCGACCAAATCCTTTAGGGCTGCCTCGGACTTCCGGGTTGAGTCTGTTGTAGCTTATACTGATGTTTCCTGAGGCTCTTCGGCCTCAATCAGATTATAGATGCTCTGCCAAGTAGTATTACTGAGACCAAGACATGTGGTGTCTGAGATTAATCCTTTTTTACTTAGTCCCGGATCAGCAGTGCATTGTCCTGTTACTGCGGAAGCTGAAGCTGTTCCAAATTTCTTAGACTTCTTCCCCATTTGGCCTAAATTTGCTGCTTCGGAGGAGCTTTGCACAGGAGATAAAATGAACGTAATGCGAAGAATAGGTGGCGCAAACCAAATATGAAAGAGTTATATCAATCAATGAATAATGGAGGATTAACATAAGGTGGCTGCGAATACAATCTTTGAAGAGATTTTGACATTACTGCTCCATTAATTGGCTGTTTAAACCTGTCAATCATTTAAATGCTCATCATATCGTTTATTGGCCAAATAATTCGTTTAAGCGTGGCTTTGATGTTTTGGCGGTTGGGCGTAAGTGAATCACTATCGGGAAGAGAAAGGCTTTTAATAATAATTAAACATAATATACCCAAGCCTTATCAATCCTTTCTGAAAATCGCGCTTAGCTTTATCGCAATCGGGGATCGGAGGAATGCTTGAGTTGTTATATTGGTGTCCTTTCGGAATCCCGATCGCCGATAGCGATATCGCCAATTTGCATCGAGAGTTTTTAGAAGAGGGCTTTTAATTGTATGCATGTTACATTCCCCGATCGCCGACAGTGATATCACATCGGAGCAAAGAGAGGGGCCTTTTGTCATGATTTCTTACCTTCCCGATATCCAATAGTTATTCGCGCTTGTCGCATCGGGGAAAACCAATGGGTCTTTTGTTATGCATCCTTTGTTATTGCGATATGCGATCTTGCAATCGCTTTATCACAATAATAAAGAATTATTCATTTTTTATTATAAGGCCGATTATATTATTGTCTCAAAAGGTTTATAATGTTTTATTTCTTTTTGGACCTTTTGAGGAATGATAAGTTGATACCAATTTAATCTAAAAGGGACCCATTTCATATTATAGTTTTGAAATTAAAATTTTATGAAATGGGGGGTTGTTGTATAGCACAACAGGCCTCAAAATGGATCCGGAAGTTCAAGACTTGAAAAATGGTCAAAAATAGCAAACTATGCTACAATGAAGGAAATTGAAAAAAATTGAAATAACAATGGTGATGGTCCAAGTGGAATAGGCGGGTGGCCACCAATATCCACCTGGATCAGTCCTATCCTCTTAGGAAGCAATGGTATCCATTGCATTGAGTTCCTCCATGAGATGAGTAAACTTATGCTGAACTTGGTCCCTAGTGAGCCATTCGCCTTTATGCAATAGTTGGCCGAGTTTGATAACTTGATACAACTGGATCTTCTACTGGCGAGTGTTCTTGATCTATGTGTCCATGATATGATCAATTGCATCTTGTTCCATGAAATCTGGATTTAACTCTGTTGGTGTGAGTTGTTCTGTAATGTCATATGTGTCTAGTAATGGTGGAAATTATGGATGAAGGCGATGCACATTGAACACTGAGTGTAGACAAAGGAATGGGGGAATGTTGAGCTCAAAAGAATTATCTCCCACAACCTTGGTGATGGTGTATGGCCCATATCGAAGCAGGTGAATCTTTCGGTGGGGCCCAACGAGGCGCTCCTTCTACAAATGTAGCTAAAATTTGTTTCCCACCTGGAACTTGTGTGGCACCCAAGGATGTGTTGAATGTGCTTAATGTGCTTAATGAAGCTATTTGCCTTTTCAGCTTCAAACTGGACATGAGGCAAATCTGCCTGAGTCACTATAAATGGTATGGCCAGAATGGGACATAGTGGCTGGAATCCCAAGCCCACCTGAAAAGGGATGTGGCCAGTCGAGCTGTGGAGAGCCTGGTAATAGCTGTGTTGGACATAGGGGAGGCTCTAATCCCATGTGCGCAGATGCTTTGTGTTGTACATGCGTAGAATGTGTATGATCATCCTGTTGACGACCTCTATCTGGACATCAGTTTGGGGATGGAAAGCTATGGACTTAGTGAGCTTGGTGTCCAACATCGACTATAGACTGGACCAAAATGTAATGAGAAACCTACTGTCCTGATCTAAGATGATAGACCATGGGATCCCAAAGTGTACCCACACTCGTTCAAAGAAGATTTTAGCAGTGGCTTCTGCTGTGATATTCTTCTTGCAGGCCACCATAACGGCCATCTTCGAGAATCTATCGACGACCACAAAAACACAGTCTTTTCCATGCTTAGTAGAAGGAAGACCCGACATGTAATCCATGGATATGGATTCCCAAGGTCGACTAGGTGTAGGCAGCGGAGGATAGAGGCCTTGCTTCTTGATGGTTGGTTTGGCAATGGCGCAGGTAGTGCAGGATCTGATGTACTTCCCAACATCTTGTCAAAGATTCAGCCAATAGAAATACTTCTGTAGTACTACCACGGTTTTATCGACCCCGAAATCCCCAGTAGCTCGACTATAGTACGCTTCCCAAATCATCTTGGCACGGTTGCTTGAAAGAACACAAAGGTGTCCCATGTGGCATAACAGAGCATCTTGGAGGTGAAAATCTAGAACCTGCTACCCTCCAAGAGCGTATGGTATGTGTGGCCGAATTCTGGGTCGCTTTTGTAGAGAAGTGGAAATTAAAAGTCTCGTGGCCACAAGAGTTGAGCACGGTGGTTAACGCCATGATCAGTGCTCAGCTGAGGTAGTTTGCAACATTATTATTGTTTCCCTTCTTGTACTTGATATTCAAATGGAACTGTTGCAGATATGTGTACCATTTATGGTGTCGATTATTCTGTAACTTCCCTTGTGTTTGTATGAACTGCACAATGGAATCCATCTCTTTGTCATAAGTGGGATACATCCAGACTATGTCTGAAAGTGTCTCACTTTGATATGCTGCAGGATGCCCTTGTTGAGTAAGGATTGCCCCAATAGCATAGTTAAAGGCATCTGTCTCGATCTCAAATGGTTGTTGCAAGTCTGGTAGTGTGAGCACTAGTGCAGAGCAGAGGTGATGTTTAAACTCTACGAATGACTTCTGTTTAGACTCTGTTAAATTGGCAACTAGGGCTAAACTCCATGTGGGTCGGCTTATTTATGGCAGCTGATATTTTTATTGGATCCCTCTCGTCGAAAGGTGTAGGATTGATCCAAAGATCATCCGATTCCGATAAGTATTTATGGAGATATGAATTTATTTTGTTTATGTAATTATTATCAAGCCGACCAGCTCTTATGTAGGCTCTAGAAGCCCAACCGACGTGTCTATTCATCACCTTCATTTTAGTATAAATATAAGAGGATTTGATGTCATTTAGACACACTCTTTAGGTGATCTCCTCTCCACGTCTGGGTTTTTGGAGAAGGGGAAAACGCTAAGAGTATTTCCTATGATGCCCTAGTTCTAACGCACAACAATACACAGTAAACGTAATGAAATATACGCAGCCATGGTAGATGGAAGCCGCAGTAGAAGGGAGCCACAGTAAATGGAAGCTGTTGTGATACATTGCCCTAAGCCGCAGTCAATGTGAGAATCTGCCCCTGAAGAGCTGCAGTCATAACACGCAATTCATGGGCAATGACACAATGCAGCAACAAATACATATATACGCTGTCATGGCAATATCTGATATGATGTTCAAGGTGACACGCAGTTCATATGTAGTCATGGTAATATTTGATATGCCATTAATGGTGACACGCAGCTCATACGCAGTCATGGAAATATTTGATATGCCGTTTCATGTTAATATTTGATATGTCGTTTCATGTTAATATTTGATATGCTGTTCATAGTGAAACGTTGTTCAAGGAAACCTGATACGCTATGGTGAAACCAGATACACTGTTCAAGGAAAATAGATGCACTATTCATGGTGAAACCCTATCGCAGTAAGGGTAACAATGAAGCCGTAGTCAATGCACAAATCCGCAGTCAATATATGAAGCCATAGTTGTTCTTGTAGTCAATGAAGAAATAGAATCCACGTGAACCTTGGATACAGGTATATACGCACAACATGGAGAATACGTAGTCATCATGAAGACAGCCAATGCGATGCCATCCATTGTCATATACACGCAGTTTATATATATATATACGTTGTTCATAATAATGAAATATATATATGATGTCCATATGCATAGAGATAACTGCTGTCAAGGTATGGAGCCGTTGTCAATTCTTGGAGCTACAGGTAAGGGTAACAATACGTTGTCATGTGTAATGTACTGATATACGCGTCAGCAACATGGATACTATACATGATATATGCAGACATAAAAGGTGGCGTATATATATGTGTGTTGATTTCAATGGTGCAATTGTGATAAATGATGCAACGGGCAACATCATGATAAATGAGATCAAGATCATGGGCAGCATGAAGCATGATGATGGATAAGATCATGGACATGGGCAGCATGATGATAACCATGATTAGTGCAGCATGTAGTGGTGCAGCAAGTGGACTAGACGCAGCACTACGATAGGTGAAGCTGTCACCTTGGAGAATCAGTTGAAGCAGAATGTCTTCAACTGATCTCATCATTATACGAAATGATCTATGCTTAGATCTAGATAAAGTCAAAGTGTTGACTTCTGTTGCAAATGTAATCTCTCTCTCTCTCTCTGCTGAATTTTGAAGATAAAAGAAGATTTGATCAAAGGGTTTCCCCACACATTGTGGGGTTTGTCCCTGGCTCGCGCCATATCTTGTGTCCTCTTGTCTTGGCTTGTCTTCTGCAATTTTATATTTATGTTCTATCTGCAGTTTATTGTAATGTTGATGTGATTGCTAACTATGAAAATTTAAATAAATTACTCTAGCATAGAACATACCTAATCCTTAACATGGTATCAGAGCTAAGGTGAAGACAATGCCCAAGCAAGAGTGAAAGAGCAATCAATGAAGACAGTTGGGACAAGACAGAAGGATCAATGGGTTCCTCATAATTCACCTAGAGTGAAGTCAAAGCAGAGAATGTTATTAGAATGGCACAGCGGAAGATTTTGATGGTCCATCTTAAGATCACTTCATTGGGAAGTTCGGATCTAAGGGTGGAAGGAAAGGCGGATGCCTTGTTGAAATAAGTTCGGCCGTTATGCGAAGGAGTGTCCGAATGGCAGAGACACATCTCTTGATGAAGATAACAATCATTCCTGGGACATCTTCATGATCAAAAGAATGACTGGTAATGTAGGTCATCAAGGAAATGGTCGACTCTTCCACGAAAGCAAGGAACCCCAAAATATCTTTTATGTACTTGATCGAACCTGATGTCCATCTCGGAAATGGAAGTCAAAGGTTGCAGGGTGGCACTTATCAATGGAAAGGTACGTGTTTGAAAATAGATCTTTTAAAGATGTTTTTGAGTTCAGGGTTGTATCAAGTTGCAGGAAGTCCACTGGGGACCATGTCCATTGACTCAGCTCTAGAGGTCTATGAGTCAAATGGTGACTAGGATGCCTAAATTCAAAAGGAAGCATGAAGGTACATGTCTGAAATGTACCAAAGGAAAATATTATAAGGGTACCATTCCCCTCATGCAGCAGGTTCACAGGTTTGGAACAACCCGAGGAGTTTGAGAATCATGATCAAGGAATCTCATGTATACAGGTGGAAGAAAGCCCTCTATAGCTTGAAGAAAAACACCTCAGGCATAATATGAGAGGATTGATAGCTGTCTAATGCAGCTGAGATTCACTAGGAGTGAAACCGATCCAAACCATTACTCGAAGGTTGTGGATGATAAACCTCTCGTACCGGCACCTATGTCTGACAGGTGCAGACCCTCTCATTTATAGGAGACAGAGGGAGTTGGATTCTGAATGTGGGAAGATAAGATGCAAGCTTGTGACTGCCTCGAGGATCTTAACTTTCAGAAGTTATATGATAATGATGTCAGACCAGATTTGGGAAATGCCTCTGAGTTTCATAAACTCATTCGCGTTGATGTTCTTGGAGAACCTCCGTCCGGACATCTGTGTTGCAGTTAGCATGGTGAGCTCATATTTGGTTGAGCCTCACTAGATTGGTGCCAAGAATCTTCTAAGATATCTTCAGGGCACAATCTCTCATGAATTGAGATACACTGCCGAAAATATGAATCCACATGATTATTCGAATGATGAGTGGGCAGGAAGTATGGAGGATCACTAGAGCACTTCTCAGTGCTATTTGGAATCTGCCTTGATATCCTGGATGAGCAGGAAGTAGAAGTCGGTGACTCTGAGCACCACCAAGGTAGAATACATTACTGATAGTATGGCCTTCTGTGAGGCAGTCTGGTTGCTGAAGCTCTTCAGTGAGCTGTTTGTTCACATGATGAATACCACTGTGAATCTCTGTGACAACCAGAGATGGGATTCGATTATTGAGGAATCCCGTATTTGACAATTGCTCCAGCAGATAGACATCAATTACTGCCTTATCTGGGATATGGTAAGTTGATGATCAAGGAGGCTCCATCACACTGAGATGATGTACAGGACAGAGCCCTGAGGAAAGATCAAATTTGTGATTTTCCCGAACGACTTGGAGTCGTCGAGAGACCTTTGTAAAAGGGTCCTGCATGCTGCATACATTGAGCTCTAGGAGCTTTGGGGGGCTTGCAGTTCTATTGAGCAACATACGACCACAGGGTGACTCACCCTCCCCTGGTGGTGCGCACTGAAACAAGATGATTCGCTCTCTTGTGGGACAAGATGATTCGCTCTCTTGTGTAGCAGGATGATTAGTTCTCCTGTGAGGCCTGGATTGATGTGTTCTCCATGGAGATTGTAGCAGGATTGATGTGTTCTCTTGTGAGGCCTGGATTGATGTGTTCTCCATGGCGATTGTAGCAGGATTGATGTGTTCTTCTGTGAGGCCTGGATTGATGTGTTCTCCATGGCAGCCTGGATTGATGTGTTCTCCATGGCGATTGTAGTAGGATTGATGTGTTCTCTTGTGAGGACAGGATTGATTAAGTTCTCCTGTGGAGGCATCCTACCCATGCAGTCTAGGACTCATGGGAAGTACCTCTCATCTGATCAATGAGCAGGGAAATGAAGTTAGGGACCATAGTAGTACCAATGGACGCATCGTTGTATCTACCGTACTCCCTACGCTAGAATGTCCTCCATTGATCTGGGATCAATGATACTGGTCTGGGACCAGTGGTAGGAGTTGTACATGCTATGACACTGACTTCGGGTCGGCTGAGACTGGTCTAGGACCAGTGGTACATACTCCGAGACTGACTTCGTGTCAGTGCAGGACTGGTCTGGGACCAGTGAGAGTCGTACTTACTATGAAGCTGACTTCGGGTCAGTTGAGACTGGTCTGGGACTAGTGGTATGCACTCTGAGACTGACTTCAAGTCAGTGGAGAATGATATGACTCATTCTCGATCAATTCTTCTTCTTCATAGTTCAACGGAGATGAGAAGAGCAGAGCAGAGCCAACAGAGCAAAGCTAGCAGAGCTGAGCTAAGCAGAGCAGAGCCAGTAGAGCTGAGCAAAGAAGAACCAGCAGAGCCAGCAGCGCTGAGCAGAGCAGAGCTAGCAGAGCCAGCAGTGCTGAGCAGAGCAGAGCCGAGCCAACAGAGCTGAGCAAGAGCAGAGCCGAGCTAGCAGAGCTGAGTAGAGCCAGCAGAGCTAGGCAGAGTAGTGCAAGGCACTAATGGCGGAGATAGTACAGTCGTACATATGGATCAATGGATGGAGTTCTCCCTAGTTGAGAGGGAGTGTTAAATTGGCAACTAGGTCCAAACTCCATGTGGGTCGGCTTATTTATGGCAACTGATATTTTTATTGGATCCCTCTCGTCGAGAGGTGTAGGATTGATCCAAAGATCATCCGATTCCGATAAGTATTTATGGAGATATGAATTTATTTTGTTTATGTAATTATTATCAAGCTGACCAGCTCTTATGTAGGCTCTAGAAACCCAACAGACATGTCTATTCATCACCCTCATTTTAGTATAAATATAATAGGATTTGATGTCATTTAGACACACTCTTTAGGTGATCTCCTCTCCACGTCTGGGTTTTTGGAGAAGGGGAAAACGCTAAGAGTATTTCCTATGATGCCCTAGTTCTAACGCACAACAATACATAGTAAACATAATGAAATATACACAGCCATGGTAGATCGAAGCCGCAGTAGAAGGGAGCCATAGTAAATGGAAGCTGTTGTGATACATTGCCCTAAGCCGCAGTCAATGTGAGAATCTGCCCCTGAAGAGCTGCAGTCATAACACGCAATTCACGGGCAATGACACAACGCAGCAACAGATACATATATACGCTGTCATGGAAATATCTGATATGATGTTCAAGGTGACATGTAGTTCATATGTAGTCATGGTAATATCTGATATGCCATTAATGGTGACACGCAGCTCATACACAGTCATGGAAATATTTGATATGCCGTTTCATGTTAATATTTGATATGCCATTTCATGTTAATATCTGATATGTCGTTCATAGTGAAACGTTGTTCAAGGAAACCTGATACGCTATGGTGAAACCAGATACGCTGTTCAAGGAAAATAGATGCATTATTCATGGTGAAACCCTATCGCAATAAGGGTAACAATGAAGCCGCAGTCAATATATGAAGCCATAGTTGTTCTCGTAGTCAATGAAGAAATAGAATCCACGTGAACCTTGGATACAGGTATATACGCACAACATGGAGAATACATAGTCATCATGAAGACAGCCAACGTGATGCCATCCGTTGTCATATACACGCAGTTCATATATATATATATATATATATATATATATATATATATATATATATATATATATATATATATATATATATATATATATATATATATATATATATATATATATATATATATATATATATATATATATACACGTTGTTCATAATAATGAAATATATATACGCTGTCCATATGCACAGAGATAACTGCTATCAAGGTATGGAGCCGTTGTCAATTCTTGGAGCTATAGGTAAGGGTAACAATAAGTTGTCATGTGTAACGTACTGATATACGCATCAGTAGCATGGATACTATACATGATATATGCAGACATAAAAGGTGACGTATATATATATGTGTGTTGATTTCAATGGTGCAATTGTGATAAATGATGCAACGGGTAGCATCATGATAAATGAGATCAAGATCATGGGCAGCATGAGCAGCATGAAGCATGATGAGATCATGGGCGGCGTGGGTAGCATGAAGCATGATGATGGATAAGATCATGGACATGGGCAGCATGATGATAACCATGATTAGTGCAGCATGCAGTGGTGCAGCAAGTGGACTAGACGCAACACTACGATAGGTGAAGCTGTCACCTTGGAGAATCAGTTGAAGCAGAATGTCTTCAACTGATCTCATCATTATACGAAATGATCTATGCTTAGATCTAGATAAAGTCAAAGTGTTGACTTCTGTTGCAAATGTACTCTCTCTCTCTCTGCTGAATTTTGAAGATAAAAGAAGATTTGATCAAAGGGTTTCCCCACACATTGTGGGGTTTGTCCCTGGCTGGTGCCATATCTTGTGTCCTCTTGTCTTGGCTTGTCTTCTGCAATTTTATATTTATGTTCTATCTGCAGTTTATTGTAATGTTGATGTGATTGCTAACTATGAAAATTTAAATAAATTGCTCTAGCATAGAAAATACCTAATCCTTAACAGACTCAGACCAAAAGAATTTTTCTTTCACTCCTACCTTGGTGACTTGACTCAAGGGCCAAGTGATATGAGAGAACCCCAACATGAACCTACGGTAGAAATCGACAAGACCCAAAAATCTGCAGATCTTTGTTAGAATGGTTGGGACTGACCAATTTTGAATGACTTAGATCTTGGTTGTATCCACATGCACCCCTTGTTCATCAATAATATATCCCAGATACTGAACCTGGGTTATGCCAAAAGTGCATTTCTCCAATTTTTCACACAACTTGTGTTGCCGTAGTGTTTGGAGAACCTGTCGGATGTGGTGGAGGTTCTCTTCCCAAATTTGGCTAAAGATCAGGATGTAATCCAAGTATACCACTACAAATGAGTTGGTGAATGGCCACAAGATGTCATCCATCAACCTCATGAAGGTTGTAGGAGCATTCTTCAACCCGAAAGGCACAACCAACCATTTGAAAAGGCCCTCCTTCGCTTCGAGGGTAGTCTTCCACACATCAAAGGGTTTGATTGGTACCTGGTGATATCGAGACTTCAAGTCGATCTTGCTGAAATATTTTCCCCCCTTGAGTTGGTCCAAAAGTTCATCAATCCGTGGGATTGGGTACCTATTCTAGACAATGATCTTGTTCAGCACCCGATAATCAATACAAAGTCTCCAAGTCTTATTCTTCTTCTGTACGAACATGATCGGGCTCCCACAGGGTGATGAACTTGACTGGATGTGACCTTTCTGCAGTAACTCCTGAATCTTCCTCTTGATTTCATCATTCTCCAGAACAAAGCACAGATAGATTGGTCCATTGGGAAACGACGCACCTGGGGTCAGATCGATGGAGTGCTTGACTTGACAATGCAGAGGAACCCCTGTGGGGGAGGTGAAGATGTCCTTGTACTCTACGACCTTGTCCATTTATTGTTATCATGTGGAGGACACCTATTTGGAGGTTATGGCCACCATCTTCTTCTTTCCTTGAGGGCGTATCATCAGGAAATGTTTTTCATGGTTTTGGAAATGAGCTTATTTCATCATTTTGTAGTAACCAGAGAGATGGTGGTAGGCGGTGCTACCTCCAATATGATGTACAACTTATTTCCCAAGGTAACAATAACAGCGTGAGGCCTTGACTCATACAAAACATGTTTCTTCCAAAAGTATGGTTGCCCTAATAATACATCACAAAGATAAAGGGGAGAAATGCCACATAATACCTCATCTGTGAAGGGCTTGATGTTGTATGGAAGGTGGAACTATTGGCTCACGCGAAGATCCCGTCCTTGGTGAAGCCACCCGATGGTGTATAGTTGTGGGTGTGCTATGGTTGGTAAACCCAACTGCTTCACGACCTCTGTTGTAGTGAGGTTATTTTGGCTCTCGTTGTTAACAATGAACCGTAGCGGGGAACCCTTTACCCACATCTGGGAGTGGACGAGACACTCCTACTCCTCTGGATCATTGGGTTCCTCCTTCTGGATCTTCATGGTGGAAATAGTGGTGTTGGGCTATACATCGATAATTTACTTCCCTTTGTCATTCCCCTTGTTGGGTTCTGACTTAGAAATGGAACATGCATATGATTCCGAAGCTTTCAGCTCAGTCACCAATGACTGCCTGGCCCATCACTTGTGTTTTGAGTGGAGCTCTTATAGAACTCACACCACTTTCCCATGTCCTTCTTCAGATTCGTAATGTTGTCATTTTCTTGTGGCTTTGGCGGGTTTTCCTAGGCCATCCAACCCTGGCTTTGTCCTTTGTTCTGCGGTTTGGGGGCACCTATTCCTTGCTTCGTATTCATACATCTAAAGTCTCGCTTCTTCTATTTAAACTTCTGCTCGATCTTGATGACATATTGTTATGTCGTGCCGAGCGAGGAGATATCCAGGAACTCCATCTCGTCCTGGATGTATCTGTGTAGGCACCCATGGTACTTGATTACCAAATATTTCTCAGAATCCTTGATACCCAACTTCATACGAAGGGTATGAAAAACATTGGTGAACTCTGTCACATCTTTGTCCCTTCCCTACTGCAGGGTGGTCCACTTTATTTATTTCTCCTCATAGCTCCTGACAGGGTAGTACCACTCCTTAATGGCATCCCAAAAAGAATTCCAAGTGGGAGCAGTTGAAAACAGTGATGTTGTACTTTCATCCTTCTGCTCGCTGTAAGTTTCCCATGAATCCTTGACGTGGGGGATGTCTTTGAGAAGAGAAAAAGTAATCTTTTCCCAGTTGGAAAAGTCATGAACAAAATAATATCCTTCTAGAAGATTTGACCATTTATCTATGACGTTTGCATCTATTTGGCCCTCAGATATGGGAATGCCAAAGTTTAATTGTACCTTAAAAGGTGTGGAGCCTCCAGAGTGGCTACTGGATGTGGATGCGCCATTGGTGGGCAACCATTGAAGGATTTGGGAAAAGTTATCCATCATCGTGTTCCTTTGTTTCTCGAGGGCCTTCTCGAGAAATACTTTGATAGTATCTCCTGATTGCTCGTCTTTTGTTTCTTCCCCCATGGGCAGTCGTCAGGGTTTGCAAGGCTAACCTTGCAAAGGTTCAACCAGATCGAGCCCTAACTCCTTATATCCCGACCTCGTTGGGGACATGCAAAGAAAAACAGAGAAAGAGTAGACCGCTCTGACACCACTGATCCAGATTTAAACAGGAACACAACAAATTACAGATATAACCATAAATACAAAGATGAAATAGAAATAACACTTCATTTCATTAATATCAAATACTAAAATATGCTTACAAATAGAATGGACATAAGACTAGCTTGGGCGATGGTAGTTTATCTGTGAGAAGAGATGTGGTGGCTACATGCCTCTGAGCTAAGTTACAATGAGGCTGATGGGCCTTTTTATTATCAAACAATAAGAGAAAACTCTAAAGAACCAAAACCTAACTTGAGGAAATGTAACACCAAGAGTTTATGGGCCCCATAGGGGTTAGTTGGGAAACCAACTTCCCAGGGTCATAACTTGGTCATATTATCTCCATTTGAAGCATATGATACCTCGTTGGAAAGATATCTCTAATAACTAAAACTAGTGACACGATTTCCTTAAAAATCATTGGCAATTTCTATGGAAATCACATTAGAACCTGTATTTCTTGGAGATATCTTTTCAACAAGGTATCATACACATCAAATGAAGATAATATGACCAAGTTACAACCTCGGGAAGTTGGCTTCCCAACTAACCCCAACGGGGCCCATAAACTCTTGGTGTTATATCTCCTCGAGTTAGGGTTTTGGCTGTTTATGGTTTTTTTTTTATTGTTCAATAATAAAAAGGCCCTTGAGCCTCATTGTAACTTAGTTCAGAGGCATGTAGCCACCACATCTCTTCTTAGAGATAAGCTACCATCGCCCAAGCTAGTCTTATTTCCATTCTGTTTGTAAGCATATTTTAGTTTTTGATATTAATGAATTGATGTGTTATTTCTATTGCATCTCTGTATTTATGGTTATATCTGTAATTTGTTGTGTTCCTGTTTAAATCGAGATCATAGTATCTGTCCATAATCTCTGAGCCAACTGCAATTTCCTCTGCTTTGTGTCCTAGACAACACCCATTTCTCAAATAAATTATCTCTCTTAGCACCTGTTAGTTTCCTTCACATTTTCCTAGCCAATATTTATCTTTCACACCTTAAAGGTCAAATACTACAAATTCAACAACTCATTGTTCATAATGAATAGTGCAAACTCTTGACAGGATTATTCAAATATCATGTATCTTATTGTATCTATACATAATATAAAAAAATACTCAACAACGGCTATTATAATCAAATACACAACTTCTGAAGAATGGAAATGGATTTAACTAGAAGCCAGAAAAGTGGTATGTTCATCATAATGAGAAGGGATATCACCAACCCCATGAAATAAACATTTATGACAGAATGAAAACCTCTTTAAGCGTTATTTTATCTAATGAATTTATTTGGACTACTGGACAAACCAATCACTGCAAAATACATAATTCTTATGACCCACATGTATAACATGAAATACATGGTCTTGTCATGTCTTTCAAACCCATGCAAGACATGTCTAAATGATGTGGCTGAGAAAACTGGTCTTGGAGATCTATATTCAAACCCATGAAAGACGCGTGTAAATGATATGCCTAAGAAATCTGGTCTAAACCATGCTGGTGTGAAAAAAATGATTACAAATTACCAAAAAAATGGAGAGGAAGATATATTCTTCACTTTCCACGTTCCTTCTCTTCCTCACTATATGCATACAACTCTAAACGTAAGGCTCTATTCACTAATTTATTCATAATTGTCTTTCAAGTCGTATATCCTTAAACAGTGCAAAGATGTCAACCTTGGTTCTAAAAGTTTCTAAATGATACTTTGGGTGCATGGAGTTAGATACTTCATGCCTCTCCTCATGGGGTTGTCGATATTTTTCTTAGAGAGTTTAAGAGTTTTTTGAGGTTGTTGACTGGAAAGACCTATTGGAAATAACATTGTGGAAAAGTGAAAATGGGATAAAATTTTCAATTTTAAAGATATTGTGTATTTCTAAAGGATTTCTATTCAACATAAAATGTTTTTTAACTCAAATATGGGATTTCTAAAATAGCCATATATAATATCTAACCTTTGCAATATATTGGAGGCACCTCTCGAAATGAGGAATTTGTCAATAGTCATATCTAGTATCTTCTTTACCTCTTACATATATTTTCCTAATGCTTCATATCATGATTTGAAGCTTTGACACATTCTCTTCATCTTCATGGTTTACAACTTTGACAAATTATCTTCATCTTCTTTGAAAGCTTGTAGGTCTTTCTACTTGTTTGGATGAGTAGTGTACAACTCAACAAGAATATATTCTCCTCGGTTTTGTTTTACGGATTTAAAATAACTTATTGTTTCTTTATTTTTCTTAACTGTTGGCTTGAGGGGGCTTGGACCCAGGTTTAGAGTTAGTTGCGCTAACCAAAAAAACCCTACACTACGGACCCTTTCGGAAATAACCCGCATAGCGCAAGTTGCAGTCTCACCTGAGGAAGTATTGGGGGATGCTAGAACTAAGTTTCTGCATCCAGAGAGCTATGTGATGTGCTTCTGTTAAAAACTAGGGCTTTATTTTGACCTTCGCGAACCCTAATCCTTGGAGCCCATAAATTACAGTAAATGACAATAAACAAAATTATGTCACTCGTCGATTGCACTAAATAGGTAAAACATCATATAAATAAATAGATCCACGTCTTCACAAATCTATTAAGCACTTTTCTTGATTAATTGCATTCAACAGATAAAAAATATAGTAAATTCAGAGATAAAACAATGATACCCAGATACACAGATAGTTCTTCAAAGCAAGCCTTTATTGTGCTTCAGATCTTCAATTACAGTTCTTTCCAACCCTGCGCACATAGCTGCAGGGGCCCGTACACTCAGCTATGGACTTACCAAGGTCTCCGTGCACATAGCTGTAGGAGCCTTCCCATTTTCCCAAGTACATAATAGATAAAAACATACTCAAATCATGCACTTCTCCTCTATGCTGAGCTATCTTATGACTCTTCTATGACTTCCTTTTATATTCTTCTTCATTACAATACCATGGTCCGTGAACCATGGGAGGGTCTCAAAACAACTTGAATCAACAAAATAAGGGGCTTTGACCTTCCTAAATCCCCTTTGACTCCTACCAACGTTTGCTACTCGCGCTCTGCTCCTCAAAATGCAAAGAATTTACAATATTTCACAAAAATTAACAAAATTTGACCTAGGGGACCTTGTCCCAATAGACCCTCAACACAAAGTCATGACTCGTCTTGAGTCACTCTGCTGGTGTTGCCTCAAACTTTTCTTCCAAATTGCTGAATTCGATCTTCAGTGTTTGTAGATTTTATTTTCTCTACGTGATAGCCTAGCGAACTTCCTCAACCAATTTCTCTATTGTCAGACCTTCGATTGCAAGGCCCATGGTTCCCCGTGTCTATTGTAGAGCCTTTAACTTGCTCTGGATGGTCTATGACAGTTGGTTTGCCTCGTCAGCCCATGGTTGTGTCCTTGAGGAAATAATGGAGGCCTTCTGACGCAGCTCATCAATCTAGGCCTGGATGAACTTCCCTTCCTGAAGTCTGGTGAACCTTTGCATAGGTGTTAAGGTCTGCGTTGTTGTCCTGATCTTGTCAAACTATAGTTTCTTTTTTCAGATGTCTGTTTTGATTGTCTGCAAGTGTGGATCCTCCTGCAGAGAGGTCCACATCTCCATTGTTTTCTCAAACAATTGGCTGCATTCCTTGACTGCCGCTTCCAGAGTGGTCATGTCTTCTTTAATAACAACCTCGTGCTACTCTCTAACTTCCAGAGGAGTGGTTGGCTCCAGCTTCAGTTGAAGCTCTAAAATATACAACTGTAGCTCAAACCAAACCTTTCCAATTTCTTCCTTAGATGCCTTCACTGCAGTAGCCAACTTGTGAATTTTCTTTGCTGAGGCCACCTCTACGGGAATTTAGAGCTCAAGGATCTCGTTGCAAACTTGGGTAAGGGATGCCTCTAGTTTCTGATTTCACTGCATCACCTCATCACGGGCCTGCACTTTCTCTGCAAAAATCTATTGATTATTAGTTTTTACTTCGTCGATAATCATCAATGCTCATTTCTCCCGGACATGGAGCTCATCTGAAACTCCGTGGTGAAATTCATGCAATGTCTAGATTGGTAGTGTTGTAAGGTTGATACTTATATTTTTCTAGTACCGCACACACTCTTGGTCTTCGGTTGCCTCAAACTAGAGAGATCCCCTTGGTAGTGGTACTGCTCAGAGCTCGCCACACTCGCTCAATCCACGCTCGCTTGTCCCACGCTCGCCTGGATCGCTCCTGTCTAGACCTACAATTCCTTCAGGCCCTATTACACTTTGTCAAATACCTGGTGGTATTGGTCCTCGATGTGTCCCCATATAGTTTCCTTGGGAGAGTGGAAAACATCACATGTCTCATCAAGGTCCCCCTCCCTAAGGACCAATGGTGTCGCACTCGTAGACTTATCAGACTTATTCTTCTTGTGAGTTCCCATGGAAATTTGATTCTTCCTCTTGCTAACCCTGAAGGGAGACTCTAAGTCCTCTTATCCAAGATACGGGTTTGTGCCCTCTTCTTCTTCATCCTTGGTTTTGATCTCTACATTAGTGCACTCTATCCTAGGTTCCTCGAAGTCAATGGTGACCTGGGATGTTGCTTCTTGCGTATATCTTTCCTTCTGCACTTCCTTCTCTTTCATAGAAGCCTGTTCCTTTTGTGCATCGTTCTCTTTTGTAGAAGCCTTTCATGCTTCTTTGTCTTTCTTAGAAGCCTTCTGTGCTCCTTTCTCTTTATCTTTCTTGGCCTCTATCATAGCTGCTATTTTCCCCATTTCACCTTTTGCGGCCTTACTTGTTCCTGCACCTTCATAAAATGGGGTGAGCCAATCGATCAAAAATTTGCTGGTGACCACCATAATCTCATCCTCCGCAACTAAATATGGCAACTTGTGCCATGTTCTTTTGGCATCCTTCTTTGTGCATATAGATATATTATGAAAATCTGCCTTGAAGTCTGCGATATTTTTGTACTGTGCATGTAGGCTGGGTGACAACCGTGGCTGTTGGTTGATCACCATCCACAACTCTGACTCGAACAATACCCAGAACATATTTGTTTCAATAATACGATCAGGGTCCTTCGTCGTCCACACCGAGGAAAATTTTGTAGCCTTGCACAAGTCTGGGTCCTGCGTTAGGAACTGGCTATCCTCAGGTGTACTCCATGCTACCAGCGCAATCAATAGTAGTAACCACATATAATGGAACACGATTTCGTCCTCCTGGGCTTCGCATCGATCCTCAAGGATTTCATGGTAGTGCTACTTCGCCCAATTGTATTGAACCCCTTTGCTACAATGCACAACAAAAGATACTATTGGTGCCGACACTTTATCGGCATGACACATCCACATTATTTGTCCTGCAAAAATTTAGGTAGCAAACTACACAGATCCATCCGATATAGAGCTAATGGTGTAGCCTCGTGAATTCTTCACCAACCCAAAGTTGCTCTTCATATGATCCACGAGCTTCTTCTCCTGCGACTTCCCGACAAAAGCATCTGCGAGGTTCGCTCCCTGATAAGGTAACAAGGTGATTCGATCGACCAACATATCGTCAATTGGAATGGGCCATCCTAGCCAGAGGAACACATCATGAACCAGTGCTAAAAATTGACGCACATAGATATCATTAATTATGTTGCCTAAAGTGTGGGACATACAACATATTGAGCAGTCCTACACACTCATTTCCGATCACCCACTTCATTGGCTCAAGACTTGTGACACCCACCTCATCATAGTAGACCGATTTAAAGTACTTACTGGGTTCTAACCATGGGAACTTGGAATGGTCACCCAAATCCTAGTCCTCCATATTCAGAAATGGTACTCGGCCCAACAAGTTGCCCTCAACAGGTACTTCCTCCAGTAACAATGGTGTGAAGACCTCGTATTTCACTGAGTCCAGGTCCTCAGTCACTTTGGTAGTCGATTTCCTAGGGGATACATATGGCGATAGCTGAGTAATTGGCTTTTCTTCCTATATGTTGATGTCTTCGACCCCCATGTCCAGCTCTTCTTCATCCATATCTAAGGGTTCTGTCAACTTCTTATTCTTATCCATGAGACCCTTCTGTCTAATCTCAGTTGGGTTTTTGTGCGGCGATTTTTGAACCGACACTTGTTGTGGCTCCTTTTTCTTCTTCTCTCCTACCGCGGAGGCAGTAGGTTTTGGCCTCGATGGCCTAGGCACTATGGTAGGGACTGGTGGTGTCGTAGTCATTTTTTCAATGCTCTTTCAGAATAGTTTCTCCTTCCACTCAGAAAAGTTAGCCTCAAACCCAAGCCCTTGCTATGAAAACTCCTTCTCTATCTCTTGCCACTCTCGTCCAGACATGCAACAATCGTCTCGACTCAAACTTAGGTGCAAAATCTCAAGGAAGTCTCTCTGGAAGCAAAGTGTTCAAATGTGGAGTAGGATTTTGTATTTATAGCTCTTTTTGAATTCAAATCCATTAGCTCCCTCCAGATCTCCTTCATTAATGCTCTTTTGGCGGTAGATTTCCAAAGACATGCTCCTTAAATGCTCCCCGCCCTGCTCCCCTTAACGGAAAAATAACCATAATGGTTAGGTTGCGTGGGACCCACCTTACTAGCACAACTCCTTCGTTACAGCTCCCATCTGTGCCTTTCTCCTAATCGTCCCAAAACCTATTCGCTTCACCAAACTGTCCTTCTGGCAGCTTAGTTTATAGTCCCACACTTCCTTGCAACTGTTTGAAGTAATAAGACTATGCTGCATCCATATAGTCATCATGCAGGGGCAGGATCACCCCTATACATCTTCAACCAACTCCCATTGATTCTTCCTGGAAATAACTCCCCGTTCAGCTTCGCGAGATGAACGGCACCTCCATCCATAATCTCCTTGATGATGTATGGTCCCAACCAATGCATCTGAAACTTTCATGGAAACTTCGTAAACTTGATATCATACATCAGTACTAAATCTCCATTTTTAAAGGTTCGTTTCTTAATGTGGCAATCGTGCCACGCCTTTTATCGAGCCTTCCACACCTATTGATGAAAGCCCGCTAAGAAGAGATCTTCTTCTAACTCAAATATCTACGCGAGGTGTTCTTCAATTATATCCCAATCTGCCATCTTTGTGAATGAAACAATCCTCAAACTGGGCAATATGCATTCAATTGGCATCATTTCTTCTTGTCCATAAACCAATCGAAGTGGTGTATGTCCAATCAACTTCTTACAAACAGTTCTATGTGCCTAAACAATAACTGGTATGTGCACATTCCAATCGTTCCTATTTGCGTTACAGATCTTTGTCAAAGCATTCTCCAGGATCTTATTAAAAGCTTCAATTGTTCCATTTTCTTGAGTATGGTATGGCATGCTCTTCTGATGATACATATGGAATTCATCTATCAAAGAAACAATCATTTTATTCAGGAAATGCGAACCGCTATCTCTCATCAAAATCTTAGGACAACCAAACCCAGACAAAATGTATTCAAATATAAACTTTGTAGTTGTAGTTGCACTACAATCCTTTGTAGGGTATGCCTCAGCTCACCTGGTCAAGTATTCTACCACCGTGATCATGTAGCGCACACCTGTATTCCTTCCTAGAGGTTGAATAGGTACTACAAAATCTATTGCCCATTTGTCAAATGTGTGTAATGAGACTTGCAGGTTCAGAGGCAATTCATCCCTTAGCGACGGATTCCCAGTTCTGTGATAGACATTGCATGCCCTACAATATTACTTGGATTACTTATGCATAGTTGGCCAGCATAGCCTAGCTCGTAGGATCTTCTACACAGTCGCTATTCCTGCATAATGTCCTCCTACAACTCCTCGATGTGCTTCAACAAGAATACTTTGTCTTTTATAATTCAGTACATACCTGCGTAGAACTTCATCCGAACCCATTTTATACAAGTGCCCTACAATGACGGAGAAATTAGTAGCCCTGACCACCAATTGTTTCTTTTGCTTTGTCGTATATCCTTCAGGAGGTGTACTTGTAGATATTATTTGGATTATATATGCAAAATGTTCATTTGCAGTGCGCACAACAAAGAGCTGCGCATCGGGAAATCCTTCATCAAGACTTATAGGTTCTTTGCCATTCTCAATCCACGAAAGTGATTAGGTCCAACATTTAATCATCGTGGCTTCACAATGACTTTGAAGTCGTACTCCAGAAATAGCAGTAGCCACCTATGAATTCTGCCCCCAACACAGGCTTGTTGATGAGGTTCTTCAAAGTTGAATGGTCTGTATACATTTTGAAGTGTGCACCCAACAGATAATGCCTGAATTTCTAGAGTGCATATACCATCACCAACCCTCTGCGCTCTGTGGTTGAATAATTCTTCTCTGCCTTAGACAACTTTCTACTCGCAAATGTAATTAGATGGTCGATATCTATTATGCCTGGTTGGGTTAAAACTACTCGTAACGCTATGCAGGATGCATCCACATGTACATGGAATTCCTTCTTCCAATTGAGGATCACTAGCATAGGTGTTGTAACCATCTTTTCCTTCAAAACATTTAAGCTTTTCTAGAAATCATCATCCAAACAAAATGTCGCATCTTTCTTCAACAATTTCTCCATGGACACAGTGTTCTGCGCCTTTGCCTTAATGAACTTTATATAGTATCCTATATGGCCCAATGTTGCATGCAACTATTTTACATTCCTCAGGGCTCCAAATTGATAACCACTGAAATTTTGGCAGGGTCCACCATCAATCCTTCCTTACAAAAAACGTGGCCTAGAAGTACCCCATATGGTACACAAAATATGAACTTCTTCAGATTTAGGGAGATCTAATACTTCCTACAAGTATCCAGCATCAGGCAAAGATTTGAAACATGGTTTTTAACTAAACCAAACACCATCCAATCATCAAAGTAGACCTCCAAAAACTTGTGAATAAATTCCTTAAGGGCTGCGACTACCACCCAAGAAAAGATCGCAGGGGCATTCTTAAGTCCAAAGGGCATAACTATATACTAGAAAGAGCTCCATTGTGTGGCGAAGGTAGTCTTACTTCAATCTTCTAGTGTGATATTCATCTGGTGATATCCCGAGAACCCATCTGTAAAAGAGTAGGATTCTTGACCACCAACGTTTTCTAAGACTTCATCTGTGAACGATGTAGGGAATGGATCATGTACACAAGTATCATTCAACTTCCTTAGATCTACAAAGATTCTAATTTCGACCTTTGTCTTCTTCTCCTGAACCATCATAGGGCTAACCCAGTCTGATTCTTCTAGAGGTTCAGTAATTCATGTTGCGAGCATCTTATGCAATTCTTTGCGCACTTTTTTTTTCTATGTAGGATTCAACCGGTATGGGCATTGGTTTACCAACATTGCATCTGGCTTCAAATTGATCTTCATAACACCCAGATCACCTAATATCCCCTTTAGATTAGAAAAGTTTGTTGGAAACAAGTCCTGATAATCCCACGATAAATCTGTCACCTTGTCAAATGTGTCCTCATCCCTCTTGGTCCTTCAGATACTTACCTCTTGATCCTTTGAAAAGTTTTCAGAGACTTCAAATACTTACCTCTTGGTCCTTTGAAAATTCAATGTTCAACTTCACTGTAACTGGCATACGTATCAATCGCGAACTCGGTAATAAATCTGCCCAAAATACTATTGATCCAATAATCAACAACCTTCACAACCTTGTTTTTTGATCCTTCTAGGCACTTCACCAACTCTGGAGTCCACACAATAGGGTTATCCAGCTTCCAGGTAGGTTGACCATTCTCCAATTTAGCCAAACATTCATATAATTCACATGGAATAGATCAAAAGAAAACTTCATGTTCCTCTGTATATAGATATCTCTACAACCACTCTTCTTTTGACAAGCGCGGATTCCTGTTTTCTTGGGCTGCAAACCCGTGTAGCTTCCGATCTATCCAATTTTTAATCTCCTTCTTAGTCGATATCCACTTATGCCACATCACACGTCCCACAAATAGATCTCATTCATGATAATGGAACCATTTGTTGGCTTGAGGGGCTTGGACCCAAGTTCAGAGTTAGCTGCGCTAACCAACAAAATCCTACACTACCAGCCCTTTCGGCATCAACCCACATAGCGCAGGCTATAGTCTCACCCGAGGCAGTATTGGGGGATGCTAGAACTAGGTTTCTACATCTAGAGAGCTATGTGATGTGTTTCTGTAAAACATAGGGCTTTATTATGACCATCGCGAACCCTAATCCTTGGAGCCCAGAACTTACAGTAAATGACAATAAACAGACTTATGTCATTCGCCGATTGCGTTAAATAGGAATAACATCATATAAATAAATAGATCTATGTCTTCGCGAATCTATTAAGTACTTTTCCTGATTAATTGCATTCAACAGATAAAAAATACAATAAATTCATAGATAAAATAGTGATACCGAAATACACAGATAGTTCTTCAAAACAAGCCTTTATTATGCTTCAGATCTTCAATTACAGTTCTTTCCAACCCTGTGCACACAATTGCAGGGACCCGCACACTCAGCTGTGAACTTACCAAGGTCTCCATGCACACAGCTGTAGGAACCTTCCCTTTCACCCAAGTACATAATAGATTAAAAGACTCAAATCGTCCTTCTCTTCTATGCTGAGCTATCTTATGACTCTTCTATGACTTCCTTTTATATTCTTCTTCATTACAATGCCATGGTCCGTGGACCATTGGCAGGTCTCAAAAGAACTTGACTCTTAACAAACTAAATAGAATTGATCTTCCTAAATCCCCTTTGACTCCTATCGACCCGCACTACTTGTGCTCTGCTCTTAAAAATGTAGAGAATTTACAATATTTCACAAAACTTAACAAAATTTGACCCAAGGGACCTCGTCCTAACATTAACCAATTTAACTTGTGATTTATTCTTAACATAAAGATTCTTGTGGGTACCAATATTTGAAACAGGCTTTCCTACAAGCTCAACATCATCTTTTGTAATTCATTTTGTAGGGTACTTTTTTGGAGGACGATAATAAGAAGAAGGAAGAGTGTTAGTGGTATCCACCCCACATATATTCAAAATTTGTGTGAAAAATCTCTTTCCTGTCTTGGTTTTAACACCTCTAAGTAGTGTTGTTATGCTACCTACACTGGCCATGGATGGTGTGATAGATTTGTCTTGGAAGAGGGTTGCATTTCTTGTCAGAGATATACATGAAAGGATAAATATAGGTAGTGTTTTCACCTTATGAAAAAAGTGTTCTAGTTGTAAAAAAGATTACAAAGGATAAGATAGGTTTGCAGCCCTATTCCAAGCCATAAAAGCACACAAAACCCAAATGGGACCCTCTCCAAAGAATAGCTCTCTGAACAATATTTTCAATGGTATGTGGAAGTCCTAGAATGGACTTTTGGATCGAAAGTTAGATCAAGTTTAAGTTATGCCTCTCAAAACTAGAAGACAAAGGGAAAACTTGAAAAACTCTAAGTTTGGGTTTGTATCCATCTGCCACATGTCCAATCGAAAATCAACGATCAAAAAATTAGGGACCATGGCATATTGGAGGTTCCAACAATATGGAATATTGACGATCGCAATCAGAGGTCTCAACAACATGGTACATCGGGAGCGGAGCAAAGCAAATCAATGATCAACGATCACTGATCACCGATATCGCAAATCGACGATCGGAGAATTAGGGACCATGACATATTGGAGGTTCTAGCAATATGGCATATTGACGATCACAATCAGAGGTCTCAACAACATTGTACATCTTGAGCGGAGCAAAGTGAATCAACGGTCAATGATCAATGATTGCTGATATCGCAAATCGAAAATTGAGGTTTCAAAGAATGTCGCAACAACATTGGGCATGTCGCAAGTCGGTGATCGGAAATCCTTAAGTAACCTCTATTAAGAAATTACGGGGAAAATATGCCAATAGTGTAAACTACCGAGGGATGCGTAGAAACGATTTAAAAAGGATTTCAGCGGAAAGCCAAAGACAGGTAGGGATTTTCTCTCTCCTCTAGAGGGCCACATGGCAGAATACTACTACTCCTGATAAAGCCATGTGGCATATGTGGTCATCTTGACATGGCATTATGACAGACACGTGGCATGCATATTCGACATTTTGAGGGGGCCTACAGGGGCATATATGGGTGACACGTGTCACCAATGCAAAAGTGCCATGTGGTAGGTGATGACGTCACATCGACAATAAAAAATAAGAGGTTGAGGCTTATTGGCACTTTGTAACATAGTGAACACTTGAAAATGCCGATTGAGGGGATCCGATGTTGGGATTGGCCCATTGTCACAAACAACTCGAAGAACAGAAGGTTAGGGCTAAGAAGTAGGGGGATATCACATATCGACGATTGCAACAGTGGAGCAACATATAATCGACATTTTTACAAAGGAACACACTAGGGAAACCTTTGATATCATGGGCCCAAAGGTGATGTGGAGACGTGGCAAGAAGCAGGTCACATAAATATATGTGCTTTATATACCAAAGTCAATGGTTGGGAAGAGAATTTAATAAATGTTTTTATAAAGAAAAGAAATATTTTATCAAAGATTTTTATGTATTAAAACCTTCATTTTGGCCCTTCCTTATCCTCTTTCCATGTGGGCCCAACCTCGTTGCATGTCATATGTCACAAATTTTGGGAGGGTGCACCAAATGCATTGTCATGAAATTACTGATCACCGAGTTGTGATATTTCAAATGGGCCTAGGTGCATATGTATTGTGATCCCATGTATTATGCAGTGGTATCGTTTATAATGTAATGCTTCTAAGAATCGACCCTTGTTCCATCCAAGGGATGAAGCCCCAAATGGCTTTGGCCTTGAGTTTCTAGGGTCCTATCATATAGTTTCCACCTAAGCCTCGGGATTAAGGCATGGGTAGGCCCAATTTCAGATCAACGTTCGCAGTTTTGCAGAGACTGTTCAGTTTAAAGTCCCTGAACAGTGTGAGCTCCTACACTTGCATGATTGTTTCATAGGTAAATATTGGTTTCGATAGATTGTTAAAGAAAGGAAAGGTGACGAATGAGTTGGCTACTGCACTAATAAATGGTCATCATGGGTGATCGCTCCCGACTTCTGTAAAGGGAATAATTAAAGATGTTGAGACTGTAAGCGACAAGCAACAGACCAAGAGTGTATGAGGTGTAATGTGTCAAAATGTGGCTGGACCAGAGGCCACCAAAGGAAGTGGTGTGGAGATATTTTTAAAATCATCATTTAGTTTTCACATGTTTTGTTAGTCTATTATTCGGTTTTATTTTAAAGAAAAGCATATTTCTGTTGTAATAATTTGGGGCGATAGAGCCTGCACGTCAAGACAACTAGTCAAGCTAACAACTTGATGCTCAGGCCTGAGATATTTTTGTAACTGATTTCTATGTTCTCCCTCTCCTTATAAAAGGAAGGAAGAGACACTTAAGAGAGGTTCATAATTTGTGGAAAGGCTTCTCTCTCATGGGACCTTTTCCTATTTTCCTAAAGGCCTGTCTGAAGCTTGTTGTATTCTAGTTTTCTTCAAGAGATTAAAACAAAGTTCTAGGTGATTCCAACTTATTAGTTTTGCAGTATGTTCTTCTCTCTTTGTATTACCGTATATGTTTAAAATTATTCACAGAGTGAATGTCAAGTAGCATCTAGCTGTGTTTCCCTTTAGATGCAAATTTATTTAAGTCAAAAATTTGATGGATAATGCCTATTTCACGGTGGAAATCGAGTATTTAAAAAGAGCTTCATGAATTTTAGCATTTCACAACACTCTCTCTCTCTCACTCGTTTCTCTCTAATTCTTGACATATAGAATTCTTATGACTTTATATTATGGATTCCTCTTCTATTATCTTCTCCCATTATCTATGTCTCAACAATTAAATCATTGCACATTCCTAATTTGATTTGGCCAATTGTGAGTTAAATATTATTTCGTGAGTACTCCTGTACACAAGATGCTTCATGTCTGGTACCTCTATGAATGGTTTTGAATCAAATCCATTTGCATTATTTGTGACAAACCAAACTGCTACAAGTCTTTAATATAAATCTATCAAGCACTCTTTAAGATGTCCTAGGCATTGGTGTTCCCCTTCAACCCGAGGCTATCTTTAGGAAGCTTTCATATCTCTTGAAGCACTTGTACTGCTGGTGCTGGAAAAAGCGACATCGTCTTTTTGGCGCCATTGATGGGGATCTAAATTAAAATACTTTTCCTTATGTATGAAAAAACTTTGCATTCCCTCTTTCAGGTGAGAAAGGGAAGTGTGGGTTGAAGATCCCTCACCTTGGTGACTCCATTGTATGAATGCATTTATAAACACCTTGGTGACTCCACTGTCTATATTTTTATTTGATCCTCTTAGGAAAAAATTCGATCCGTATATGACCCAGAAAGAATAATATTTAGAAGGATTTGGAAAGAAAAAACTCCAAATACTGATGCTACTGTCTCTTCATTTCCTGAAACATCTTCATCCAAATCACAAAAGGCTGTAATTCATTTTAGAATTTCCTCCTAGAGTTCTAGCATATCCTCCAGAAAGTGGTCATCTTCTTAGCACCATGTGCCTAGAGGTCAAATAAGATGTTGAGGAGATAAAAGATAAACTCCAAAGAAACCCTATCCACAGTGTGAATAATTTCTCATTCCACTGTCTTACCATTGGTCATACCTCAGGCACCTTCAATAATTCGAGTACCACCACTTCTGATCTAGATGGCTATCTTAGGTTTATTATTGAACAAATATGCTCCCTTAAACCTACCTCAACCTTTAAGTGAAATGCCTAAGGAATATCTCAAGCTCCTACCTTATAATGAAGAAGTTGATATAACAACACAGAGACACATAGAAATTTTATGTGCCTTTGCAGAAAATCTGAACGTTGAACACTAGGATGTAGTGTTGAGGACTTTCGTCCAATATTTTGACAGGGAAGTCAGGAAATGGTTTAAATCCTTTCCAAATGATACCATTAACACTTGGGAAGAAAGGGAGAACTCCTTTATGTAGATATGGGGTGAGAAAAGAGACCATGGAGACATTCCCACTGAGTTTAATGCTATTAAGAAGAAACCTGGTGAGGATATCTCTGATTTTATTAAAATATTTAATAAACTATACAAAAATCTTCCTGCTAAAATCAAACATCCACATGCCACTTCCCGAGTAGTCTTTGTTGGGGCCTTTGATTCAAAATTTGGTTTTATTCTTAGAGAAAAAAAGTCTCCTACCTTGGACCAGATTTAAATTGATGACCTTGAAGTAGAAGAAAAATTTACCTCCATAGGGAAGTCAAGAAGTAGATCTAATCCCACAGAGAAGAAAAAGGGAAAAGAGGAGGCATAGTAGATCTAATCGCTACGTGCACTTTCACATACCTTGCAGCCTGATATACTGCCTTCGTGCAGCCCTACCGAGGGGCTGAACGTCACGCTCTGCGTTATTACCTCAATGGTATTCCAATGTTAGTTAATTAACTTTTCCTACTTGAGTGCTTTAAGTATACTTAACAATATAAACCATTCATATAGGTGTGCGCAGTAAATATACAATATATTTGTAAATCATATCAAACATGCATTAACCCAAGAACAGATACACAAAATTATGATAAAATGTTTCTTTATTAATTCCTTCCTCGGTTACAGACTCGAATCCACCCTGCACACTTAGTTGCAGGGGTTCGCGCACTTAGCTGCAGACTACTAGGCCTCTGCGCACTCAGCTGTAGAACCTTCTCCTACTCTACGACCCAAAGACACACTTTACACTTGTGACTCAATCACTTAGACTTGTTACGCTTCTATACTATTATCTCTCTTTTACACTTAGAGCCTCACTCTATTTTTACAATCCCATGGTCCACAGACCATGGGTAGGTCTATCCAGCCGACATTACATCACAAAACTAGGGGGACAACCCTGTGACTCTATTATACTTTCACGCCCCATGCCCGCAATTCGCGGGAGCTTTACAACAAAATTCGGTCAAAACTTGGGCTTTGAGCCCCAAAACATGCCTTGGGGGGATTCCATTCCCAACAAGCCCCCAACACAAACATCGTGACTCGCCCTTGAGTCACTCTGTCGGCACGGTGATATTTGCGCAAAGTCCCTCCAACTGTTCTCGAACTGCTCGGAGGTCAGAAGCGCACTGATCTGCTGCTTGCTCGATCTGCTGCATATGTTGTTTTGAGACCTCTGTGTTAGGAGTGCTTCTCTGCATCAATGTGTACATCCCCTGTATGTGTGCGAGCTTACCTTTGATGTCTGGCATGATGGTGAAGGCCTCGTCTATCTAAGGTTGGATGCGTGCTTTTAGGATTGCTTCCTTATGTCATGCCGCATCCACCTGCTCCTTCGGTGCTTTAGCCTGTTGCATCCGTGTAAGTCTCTAGGTGAGGACCATTGTCTGCGCAGTTCCTCAGACACTGTCATACTGTTTTTGGAGTTCTTGTGCTTTTGTCTCTAAGCGCTGGATGTTGGGGTCCTCCTGTAGAGTTGTGAGGACCTCAAGTGATTCTTCCAACATGCTGGTGCAGTCTCGCATTGCACCTTAGATTTCCTCCAATCTCGCTGTGATAGCACTATCGTGTTGTTCTCTGACTTCCAGGGGAGTAGATGGCTATGCCTTTAATCGCAGCTCGGAAATCTGAAGATTCATCTCCAGCTAAACCTTTGTCATTTCCTCCCTGGCCTCGTGGACCCCTGCAGCTAACCTATGGATCCACGCCTCTATTGGTATATCTGTCGGGATGGCCAGCTCCAGGATGCTTCAGCAAGTATCGTCGATCACTTGCACTACCTGTTGATTTTGTGACACCAATTCGTAGCGTTGCAAGCTTAGTTGTTCCATATTTATCTTTTTCTCATTGAGGACTTGGAGCACGCGACTCTCCCTAGCTCGCAGCTTTGCAATTATCCCATCCGGCAACACATATAATGTCTCGCATAGGAGGTAGTGAGATTAACACCAAGACCTTTCAACGCGCTAACCGAAGGCCTGTCGGCCTCATTTGATGTCACTAGTGCCCCTTTCGGTAGCACTATTGTGTTCTTCATCCCTGTTCACAACATTTGATCTGCTATTGTGGATTCGACTGTGAGGTTGGTTGAAAGGGTACCAACCTGAGGGGCGCATGCCTGTAATTCCTGCAACTGCACTCCAAAGGACCCTAACACAATCTAGTTCTCCTTTATGAAATCTTGGAGAGCCTCATTTGTGACATCGCGCACCATCTCGCTGATGTCATGCAGATCACCCTCGATTACGGTGATTGGTTCAATGAACAACTTTGAGGCCTTGACCTTCTTCCACGACCCTGCCTGCTCTGCTGGGTGCTGGCGCTTCAGTTGTGTGGACGCAGTTCGTGGGTCCGCACTTCCTTCTGCTGTTTCTGCTTCCTCTACCTCCTGCCCCTGCAAAGGAATTGTTTGGCCCTCACCCGCCTTCGTGGCTGCTGCCTATGCTGCTGCTATTGCTATGGCCTTTACTTGCTTAGCTACTTCCTGTACCACGTCCCATGCTGCCTGCACTTCTGCTGCTGCTGTTTCCTTCCTTCGTTTTTAAGCCAACTATGCGATGCGCAGCTTCGACTCGTATTTCTTCTTTTGGGCTACCGACTTCTCGATTTTTGTAATGTTTGAGGCATGCCATTCTAGCAGCCATGCCTCCAAGACATTAAAAATGGTGTCATCGGTGGCTACAAAGGGTAGATTTGTCCACTGCTTTGTCGGGTCCTTGTGTGTCCTGATATATACATTATGCATGTCTGCCTTAAATTCTACAAAACTCTACAGACTGTTGTAAACCGTGGGTGACAACCGCGACTTACATTTGATCCACATTCAGATGTTCATCTCCATGAGCACCCAAAAGATATTGTTGTCACATATTCTTATAGCATCCTTCGTGGCCCGTAGCGAAGCATACTTCACGGCCTCCAGTAGATCTCTGTCAATTATGGGGAATTGACTATCCTCCAGCAATTCCCCAGCGACGAGCACTATGGATAGCAACAACCATGCATGGTGGAATGTTTTGCCTTGTTCTTGGGCTTCACAGAAATTCTCTAAAAATTCTATGCAGAGGAATTCAGACCAGTTAAACTAGACCCCCTCCGTGCACTGCTCAGCCAGTGCGACCACCGGCGCAGGTACCTTATCTATGTGACACTTACACATCACTTTACCAGCAAGGATTTGGGTTGCTACATGTACTAATGTTTCCTTGATGCTGGAGATGGCGTAGGCCCTCTTCTTCTTTTCCAGCTTGTACTTCTTCTTCATGGCCTCCCCGATGGCCAAATCACTACCCTTTCCTTCCGATATGGCCGCGGGGTCCTCTCCTTTGTATGGAAGTTGGGAGACACGATGAATCAAGTCTTTCATGATGGGGATGGGTTCCTCCAACTATAAACACCCATCATGCACTAGGCAGAGAAACTACCTGATGATGAAAATGGTTATTGGGGCACCGGTAGAAATGTGGCGCCCAGAGTAGGTTCAACAACTCGGCTTTGTCCACTCCACGTAACCACTTCCATGGCTCTAATGTTGTCACCACCTCCGCAGTGTTATGCTTCATGAGGTTTTTGATCTTAAGGTGAGGGAACTTCTCGTGGTTAGCGAGGTCCCAGTATTCGAATTTCATGGTTGACACGCGGCCTAGGTCCGTGCCTTCAAACATGATGCCATATGGGAGGAGCAGGGTTTGGAGCAATCTCTTGGTTTCATCCAGGTCCTTGGGCACTTTGGCCTTCCCTTTTCACCGAGGGACATAGGCGAGTAGTTTTGTCGTAGAGTGCCTAGGCTGATTATCCACCTCTATGCCTTCATCTTCTTCCTCTACGATGGTAAGATCCTGCAAATATTCTTCTTCTTCATCTGTTTCTATAGTGACATCCTTCCATTTCTCCTCCATCGACAGTTTGATGTGTAGCAGGTTCCGCGGGGACATGCGTACGGGAGCCATTTCTTGTTTGTCCTTCTTGGGTCTTGGTGTGCATGGTGATTTCAGGATTTTTGCCACAATCCTGGCACCTTCTGGAACATTCCCCACAGTTAGGGCTTGCGTGGCCTCCTCGACGATCACTTCTTCTATTCCCATACCATCCTTAGTTGCTGTCATTGTATCTGTGCTGCAATCTATCACTCGCAAATTTAGGAGCTCAAACAACGCTCAGCTCACAACACTCAGGGTTCTGCTCAATTGCTCAATTCGCAAATGACCAAGTGTTGTTTGTGGGGTAGCCCTTTTTATTTTATAGCTCTTTTTGAATTCGAATTCGATTGTTCCCCCTAATTCTGGTTCATTAATGCTTTCTTGGTGGTATATTTTCCCAAATCTTGCCCATAAATCATGCCTTAAATGCATGTCGCCCGCTCCATTTGGCTTCAAGTCAAGCATCCCATCATGAATAGTGACTTCAACGATCACTTTCCGGCCGACCCGTGAGGCAGCACAGCCCGTGGTGCGCAGTCATGGACCTTGTGACTCTTTGCTTCTGCGTGCATTTCCAATACCGTGCATCTCCCGAGTAGAATAGTTTATAGTCCTGTGCTCCCTTCCAACTACCTGGAGCACTAAGACTGTCCTTCCCTTGTCTAGTCAGGTGGCTGCACCACCTGTGTGGAGTTCCATCCTATCCTTCGTCATGGTTCCTAGAGAATCCCCACCTTTTATTGTTATGGTCGGCATTGCACACTTCACCATTTGCAATGCGCTACCCTGCTCAGCATGCTTAGCAATATGTATCCAAGCTAAGGCATCAGAGTAATCAATTCATGACGATAGTTCTCAAACTTGTTAGTATGATCGTATGCACCTTGCCTTACCATCCTAGTTTTTTCAGTGAGAAATTCTTCCTTTATCGCATCCTCCAGCTTCTTGATTTCCGCATCCACTAGTGCGCTTTTCTTTCTTAACCATACCTTTTCTTCTTCAAGTTCTTGGAGTCTAAGGTTTGCCTGTTGGATTTCTTCCTCAAGTCCCATGCGTTATGTTTCTTGAGGATGTGTGATTCCTTCTTTCCGGGCTTCGCAAACCATCGTATCTACACGTGCTGCTATGGGCGGACTAGGCTTTGCATGCTCCATAGGGATTACATCTTCTGCTTCATACTTCAGCTTAAGAAGTGCTCACGTGGTCAGGGTTTTACACATGGTCCTATAAGCCCATAGAACAATTGGTTTGCGTAGGTCCCAATCAGTTCGCTTCACATGGTGGACCACATTTAGTGCTGCGCGTACTTTGTCAAAAGCTTCTGCATGAATATGCTTCTATACGCGTGGTCTTACCATACTTCCTGGTCATCCTTCGTGCCATTTCCTTGCCCGTCCCTACTCGCCGATCATGTTTCCTACCGTGCGGATGGTGTGCCTTCGTGCAGATTGCGCACCATATGCATGTGCCCATCTGGACAGGTGGGCATGTGGGTTGTTTCATCCATCATACTTGGCTTTCATCCACATCTAAGGCTTCCCAAATCGTAGGCGCATCATCCTTATGCATTCACACCAGTCCTCAAAATTCTGCTCACGCGTATCCCACCACCTTGAGGGCGTAGCACACATTACCCATTTTAGAGCATCGAACTGCTATTGTTCCAACACTTCCTTTCAAAATTTGTTTAGGAAATAATCCACCTCACTCAACCCATCATGCATAGGCAGATCTATTACCTCTGTTGTTGCGCAGTGTAGTGACCTTGTCATCATGTTACAGTTGAGCATGGTTAGCTCATGTAGCTAGTTCTGCCATCGTTCTATTTTCTTGTCTGAATTTGAGGTGTAGGAGCTTTCGCGCTCCCATGAGAGTCTGCCATCCATTGTTGGATTCACCTAGTCTTGCTCCAATGCAGTTATCTTGTAAATACAGTCTAGATCATCATCACTATCATAGTCGTGCACCGGCTTTGTGTAGCACGATCCTTCCGCAGGGTCTAAAGGTACCACTACGCGCAATGAATTTTTCTCAAAAATCATCTTGCACTTCTTTAGATTTATCACTCCATTCATGTCAGTGGCCCAATCTATTCCTAGTAGCGCGGGATAGGGATTGTTGTCATCAAAAATCTCTATCACTTCAAAATCTGCAAGCGCGCTCGCACCTTTGATATCTACCGTTATTCCCTACAATATTCCCATAGGTAGGATGTTTTGCTGGTTCGCCATTCACAATTGAATAGGAGACCATTGCGACATAGGCTTGCCCATGCATTCCCATGTCTGCTTTGGCAGGAAGTTCGTGTCTGATCCTAAATCCAAAATCACTTGATCAATTTCATATTCCCCGATCTATGCGATTAGTATCATCTCTCTTCATGTTTACGTTGTGTGCTTCCTGAGCTTCTAGACTACGCACGGTTCTCCTTGTGCAGTCCCAATGCACCTAGTTATGAGTTCTTGCAGCCCCTTCACAGCCTTGCTGTCACGGAGCATCTTCATGCGTGTCTCCAGAAAGGTAGTGAGCATTGATGGGTCCATTTCCCGTTCCAGTTTGTCTTTACTACCTAAAGTGGAGGCCTCTGCGAAGCTCTTAGCTTCCATGAATGTCTCCTTAGCATGCTCTAAATCAAATTCTGGTTCCTTTGTTGGAGCCTTGCGAACCCAGGCACTCTCTTCGGGCTGCCTGCCTTTGTCATCCCCTATCATGATACCACTTCGGAGCACGATATTTACATTCGAGTCTTCCTTGCGCGGATCAAAGCTCATCATTTGCAGGTTCTGAGTTTGGGGGGGGGGGGGGTTTGCAGTGCTCCTTTATCGTGCAACCTTTCTATCAATGTGGGAAAGTCCTCTCTCTCATGATCAAACTGGGTACAATATAAACATTACGGTCTTGTCGGATTTGTACAATCGCGGGCATAATGCCTTGGTCCTCTGCAATTGTAACATATCAGTTGTCCGCGACCTCTTCCTAGTCCCATTCCACCTTGACCTCATTCGCACCCCTGAAATCCAATGTGTTCCATCCCTGCATTTTGATCGAGGGCTTGTGTTTCAGTTTAAACTCTGTAGGTAGGAGTCTGATCCATCATCAGTTCATAACTTCTACAAGTATGCTCATCGTGGTCTACTGACCTGCAGAAATTACAAAACAACTACTGGGAGCTCTGTGTATACTTCTATAATAGATGGAAGTTATCTATAGCTTGCTTCCCTCCTCTATGAAAAATTGCGCACCATAATGTAGGCACCGCGCTCAGTCTTGCTTGTGCCTCTGGTCTCAGTGGCATTGGTCCTCCTCCCACTAGGTAGTTCGCGAAGACTAGACAATGGTCCTTGTCATGCCCGTGGCCCTTACACTTTATGCACCATACCTCGCATGCTTCTAGGTGAGTTGTACTGTCTTGTTTCAAAATCTGCATCTCAGGACACAAGGTTTTCAACTGCACGTAGATCTGTTGAACTCCTAGGTTAGGATCTTGTATGGGCTTGTGCAGTCTCATTGCAATCTCCAAGGCTTCAACTTGAGTGCATAGCTTCTTTTGTGACAATGCGTTCCTTAGATGCGGTGTTAGCGACACTACAAACCATGCACGATATTGCCCATCCGAAAAGGTCATGTTGGCTTCACGAATCATACCCTTTAGTCTTTGATCTAGCTCCCAGGGGGTCTTACCTAGAAGTATCGTGATTTCTTTAAATCAATAATCGACTGTGTCTATAACTTTGGTATGATAAATTCCTTGTTTAGCACAACTTGGATATCCATGATCCCTACATTCGGATTGTCATTGGAGTGCTTAATGTACGAAGTCAGTGCACGATCCTACAAAGCACTTACTAGTATTTTTTTCTTTATATTGTCATCTGTGACTTCCCGCGCTTCCCATACAGCCCTTACCACAAACCAAAACTAGTCTCGATCTTCATTCCCTACTCCCTTGAACACCGAAAATTTTATCGGGCTTGCCATATTGAACTGTGGTGGTGGCCGAAGATGGTGTGGGTGAAGATGGTGGTGAATATGGTGAAACTAGCGGTGGTATAGGTGGAAGTGGTATGCATGGAACTCATTGCTTTATCAAACTGATCACACTCCTTGGTGAAACCTTCGTGATCTCTTCCTCGCTTTCTCATGGAGGTGAAATCAAGGGGCTATTTTCTAGTTCTACACTACCTTGATTTTTGTAGATCCTCCTACTTCGTGTAGCCCCAAACATCAATTTATTTGCATAACCCGCTTTTCACATAGTAGCATTTTAATCCAAGTGTTCAAAGATTTAACGTACTTACCTCACAATCCTTTGAGAAAGCGTCATTTTTCCTCGCTATACCTAACTGAAGTATCTACCACGAACTCTATGATAAATCCCCCTATAATTCAATCGAGCTAGTGATCCACAGCTGCGTGATCTTATCTTCTGATGCTTCTAGTCTGCGCACCAACTCTGGAGTCCACACAATAGGTTTGTCGAGCCTACACCTTCATTAACTGTTTGCTAGCTTCGTGATCCACTCATACAACTCAGAGGGGAAGGATGCAAAGAAAATTTCATGGATTTCCTTATATAAGTAGCAATCTAACCACTCTTCATTTGATAATCGTGGATTCTTGTTTTCCTGTGCCTTGAACCAACCACTCTTCAATTCCTTTCTTTATCAGATTCCAGTGATATGACATCAGACATCTCTTATGCAGATCACGGTCCCAGCAATGGAACCATTTGTTGGCTTATTGGGGCCTGACCCAGGTTCAGAGTTGATTTAGCCAAACAAATCCTGGTACTACTGGCCCTTTCGGAAACAGTCTGCGAAGCGCAGACTGAGGTCTCACCCAAAGTAGTATGGGAGGGTGCTAGAACAAGTTTTCTGCACCCTGGAGATGTCTGATGAGTTCAAGTGGTTCGCACTTTGACTTTATGCACAAGTCACTATGCGCACTTTCTCGTACCTCGTAGCCCGATATACTACCTTCGTGCAACCCTACCGAGGGGCTGAACGTTGTGCTTTGCATTATTACCTCAATGGCATTCCAATGTTAGTTAATTAACTTTTCCTACTTGAATGCTTTAAGTATACTTAACAATATAAACCATTCATAAAAGTGCGCATGGTAAATAAACAGTATATTTGCAAATCATATCAAACATGCATTAACCCAAGAACAGATACATATAATTATGATAAAACTTCTCTTTATTAATTCCTTCCTCGGTTACAGACTCGACTCCACCCTATTCACTCAGCTGCAAGGGTCCACGCACTCAGCTGCGGTCTCCTAGGCCTTTGCGCACTCAGCTGCAGAGCCTTTTCCTACTCTATGACCCAAATACACACTTTACACTTGTGACTTAATCACTTAGACTTTTTACTCTTCTCTACTATTATCTCTCTTTTACACTAGGACCCTCACTCTATTTATACAATCCCATGGTCCGCAGACCATGGGTAGGTCTATCGAGCTGACATTACATTACAAAACTAGGGCAGACAACCCTCTGACTCTATTATAGTTTCGTGCCCTGCGCCCACAATTCCTAGAGCCTTACAACAAAATTCAATCAAAACTTGGACTTTGAGCCCCAAAACATGCCTTGGGGGATTCCATCCCCAACATACATAAGAAATACGATCTGCAATCATCTAGAAAGAGATCGAGAGCACAAGATCAGGATGAAGGTAGTTCCTCCCAAGAGCCTCTTAAGTCTGTTGAAAAGGGGAAGGGACCTGTAGATCCAATTATTCCAAGAAAGAAAGAGTCCTCCGATCCAAATTTCTATAAGCCTGAAATCGTCAAAGAAGGTAAATCACCTCCCCCTACTAGAATTTTCCATGAAAAAGAAAAGGAGCCTGTAGAAATTAGCATTGCAGAGAAAGATCCTACCATCTTTAACATTTAGAAGGAGCTTGAGAAAGTTAAGATCCTAGTCCCATTGTCCAAGCTCTTGAAACATACCACCTACAAGGCTCAAGTCTCTTAGTTTATGTTTCCTTCCGCTTCAATCCAACCACTTGACAATTTAAGCTTGTGGGAGGAAATGCCTATGGTAGTCTTTGGACCTCATGTTGAGAAAGAAGATCATTCCACTCCACCCTTTTATGTTACTCTGGTAGTGCATGACCTTCTGCTCCATAATTGCATGTTGGACTCATGAGCTTCTCATACTTTGATGCCATTATCAGTAATGGAGCAGCTGAATCTAGAGATAACTAGAGCCTATAAGGATCTCTATTCTTTTGACTCTAAGAGGGTCAAGTGCTTGAGGATGATTAGGGACCTCATGGTAAATTTGGCCTAGATCCCAGTGAAAAGTGTGGTGATGGATATTGTAGTTGCTAACACCCAAGTGATATTTGGTATGATTTTTTCCAGGTCTTGGGGATAAAATATTAGAGGGTCCATCACGCTGAATCTCACTTATGATACCATTCCTATCTTTGGTGGAGAGGAAAGGAGACTGTATAGAGAATCCAAATTTACTAAAATAGTCACAAGAGCCAATTTCTCAAACAATGCTCATGTGTATGGGACAAAAAGGGATATCTCCTAGTTCATGCTAGAAGAAGATGACTTTATTCTGGAAGAAAAATAGGTATAACTTGCAGCCAAATCATACAAATAGCTCAAGGATTGCAGCAACGTATGGAATTTGTACTTTGATGGTGCCAATTCTAAAGAAGGAAATGGAGCAGGGGTATTGTTGATATCTCCAGAGAGTAGCTTAATTCCCCTCTCCTTTAAAATGGAATTTGAAGCCACCAATAATGTGGTAGAACATGGAGCATTTCTATTGGGCTTGCAAGTAGTAAAGATCCTAAACATTGATTGCTTGACTATATTTGGAGACTCTGAAATGGTAGTGAAGAAAATCAAGGACCTATGCCAAACCAAGCAACCCCAACTCAGGGCTTACAAAAATGAGGTTTGGGACTTAATCAACAACTTCTTCTCAACTTTTAATGTACAATTCTTGCCTAGGGAAGGAAATAGAATGGTTGATTCCTTAGCTGTAGTTGCCAGTAACTTCGAGCCACCACAAAATCCACTGCCTAGTTATGAAATTGAAGTGAGATACAGACCCTCAGTGCCTGACAATGTGAAACACTGGAAACTGTTTGAGGATGATGAGAAAATCAAGTGCTTCATAGAAGTCATTGGGGAATTCTCATGAAACTTTGTGATTGACTAGGAAGAAGAAGAAGAAATCGAAGAACAACCGTCTGAATGCATGGGAGGAAAATATTGTAGGAAATAGAGTTCTGCAGCTGAAAGGAAATTCCATTCTATGGGGTCTAGTTCCTTTGGAGAGGATATTCAAATCAAATGACATGGCTTCTAAACCTGTTGTATAGGAAGCTAATGAACAGGTGGAGGATTGCAAAATAGGCCCAGAGGATGAACACCATATGATCAAGTTGTCAAAATGGATCCCTTAGCAATACAAACAAAGGTACTTAGATCTCTTAAAATTTTATGAATATGTTTTCTCTTGGTCTTATGATGATTTAAAGACTTCTGATGTAAATTTTATTCCACATAATATTGCTATAAAGAATGGCATGAAGCCTTGTAAGAAGAAACTTAGATAGATCAATCCCCTCCTACTCCCATCCATTGAGAAGGAAGTGAAGAAGTTGCTTTAGGCTAAGATCAATGTACCATTGAGGTACGCAGAATGGGTTGCAAATCTGGTTCCTGTTAGGAAGAAGAGTGGAGAAATAAGATTGTGCATATATTTCAAGAACTTCGATAGAGTGTCTTTGAAGGAAAACTACCCATTGCCTAAAACAAATCATATTTTACAGAAGGTAGTTGGCTCTTCTCGGATGTCTATGATGGGCAGTTTTTCAGGGTATAATCAGATAGCAGTTCATCCTGATAATTAGAAGAAGACTGCATTCACTACACCTTGGGGGAGTTTCGTGTATGCAAGGATGCCATTTGGCCTAATAAATGTAGGAGAAACTATCCCAGAGGGCAATGGATATAACATGTGTGGGAGAGAAAGAAAACTTTGTGGTGGTTTATCTGGATGATGTCATTGTTTTCTCCAAAACAGATGAGAAGCACATTGAACATCTAAAACTCACCTTTGAGAAATTTAGGAAGTGGGATGTCTCTAAATCCCAAAAAATCTCAGTCCTCTTTGAGCGAAGGTAAGTTGTTGGGGCACATCATAGCACATGAAGGGGTGAAGGTAAATCCTAAGTGGGTGGAGGCCATTAGTCACATTTACCTACCAAGAAATAAAAAGGAAGTCCATGTCTTCTTTGGGAGGATTAATTTCTTGAGGAGGTTCGTGCCTAACTATGTATAAATTGTGGAAGGCATTACTGAGATGTTGAAGAAGGAGAATGAAGTAAAGTGGATCCCGGATTCATAAGAATCCTTCTCTAGAATCAAGAGAGATTTTATAGAGGCCCCTGTGTTGGTCAACCCAGACTATCCAAGGCCATTTTACATCTTTTATTTTTCCTCCCCCCATACTAGCCAATGTGTTACTACATAGAAATAAGGAAGGCCAAGAGTAGCCTATAGATTTCTTCAGTCAGGTCTTGCGGGATGCTGAAATGAAGTATAATATATTGGAAAAATAGGGATATGCTCTAGTCAAAGCTATGAAGGCTTTCAAAGTTTATGTTTTACACTCAAACATTGTGGCTTATGTCCCTACAACAACTGTTAAAGACATCTTGGTGCAAGGAGATGGTGATGGTAAAATGGGTAAGTGGATTGCAAAAATCCAAGAGTATGACATGGAGGTAAATCCCAATAAACTCATTAAGGGACAAGGGTTGGAAAAAATCCTATTAAACTGTAACTACCAGGCCTTGGCAATCAACCTTTTATTAGAAGAAGATGAGGAGGGGACACAACCCATGATCAAGAGCTCAGTCCAAAAGATTCATATCAAATATGAAACCTCTTCCTATTATCAAAATGTCATTCGCTATCTCCTATTTTTGAGGTGCCCAACAAAGATGGAAAAATCTAAGTACAGAGCATTGAGGGCTCAAGCCTAGAAGTTTGTTGTATCTAATGGGAAATTGTACTAGAAAGACCCAGTGGGAATTCTACTATTGTGTTTGGTTGAGAGAAAAATAAAATAGTGATCAATGAGTTCCATAGTGGCGTTTATGGGAGGAACTACAACTAGATTACCACTGTGCATAAATAATTGAAGGCAGGGTTCTATTGGCCCAAACTATTTGGAGATGTTCATTCTTCTGTTAGGTCCTGTCAGAAGTGTCAAGTGTTTGCTGAAAAGAAAAAATTATCTCCACTCCCCTTGATCCCTGTTTGTGTAGAAGAAACCTTTAGGCAATGGGGACTATACTTCATGCGATAGATACATCCTCCTTCCAACGGCCAACACAAGTGGATCCTCACTACCACAAACTATTTCACCAAGTGGGTAGAAGTAGTTCGAGCCTGCAACTGACACTGTTGTAATGAAATTTTTGGAGGAGAATATCTTGGCCATGTTTGGATGTCTTATGAAGATTGTGAATGATAATGCCAAGGATTTTAAGTCTTCAAAGTTCAGCACCCTTTTTCAAAAATTTAACATCGTAGGTGGCCACTCCACTACCTACTATCTAATTAGCCTCGGTATTGCAACAAGAATGTTGCAACTCCCAAGGCTACCAACTTTAATTATGAACCTTGGGTTCTTAAAAAATTAAGCGGTATCGGAAATATATGTGCAACATAGAATGTGTCCTTCCTTTCATGTCATGATGTAATGGAGTGAATGTAATAAAATCAGATCCTAAACTAATTGCAGAAAATGAAATGCTCGAAATGGAAACCTTGACCTATTGCAAGAAAGAAAATACAAGGAAAGAAACCTGTTCTAATTGCATAAAGTAAATATCAGGAATTAAATGTAAATCATTACATTTCAAAGAGTTTAGGTCCATTAAAAGAGTTCAATGGATGTGGAAATCATCATTGTATTATCCATTTCATAAATCTGCCCATTAGCCCAAATCGCTGAAATTTTATACATGGGTAAAAGGGCAAGTCCTAAGTGGACTTTAGTCTTCCCTAATCATTTATTTAGAGCCTAGGGGTCTTGATTCAACTATAGGGGACAATAACCAAGCTTCTTGAGAGAATCTAGGTAAGTATATACATTTTGGAAGGCTGCTACAAAAGATCCTGTAGTTGTTATAGGAAATTGCAGATTTACTACAGGAAACTATAATTCACCAAATGACAAATAAAACCAAATAAAAATTGGATGGGACAATTTTTTATTTATTGAATAGTATGTCTTAGTTCTCCATTTCAAGTGGAATCATTCAAAAATACCTCTGTTAACCCATGCTAAAAAAATGTAGAAAATTACTAGTCTAAATTCTAGAAATTCGAGAACTAGTGAGCTAGTAAATCTATCAAATGCATAACCTAATCAAGTGAAAATGAAATGGTTTAATTTTTTTTTATTAACTATATTTTTTTGTGATCTAATGCAAGTGCAATAAACTCAATTTAATCTCATTAACATGCTCTAAAAAATAGCAGAAAATTATTGTTATTTGCCACAAAGGACTTCCAAAAATCTAAATTTAGGACTAAGCAAACCAATCCAAGTAACTCAATGATTACTATGGCCTTCAAATTCTGTACCAAGGATGAGATGATGCTTGTTATCCTAAAAAATAACTTACTTCAACCATTTAACCCAATCCTACAACAAGAAATCATCAATACTAAATGCAGAATTAGAAAACAACAAGAACAAGAGATGCATGTGAATAAGAAGTGAAAAGAAGAAAAGTAAATGATGCAAAAGGGCTCTAAGGCTCCTGGGATAACCAAGCCCAAGGAAAATAAGATTCCTATGGAGGATACCAATATTCAGAAGCCGAACATGGCACCAATATTCGTTATTTCCATCAATACAATTACATCCCTGCAAGAAATGAAAGTGGAGCTACAAAAATACGAGTTCTCTCCACAAGAAGACTAAGAAAAATCAACCCCTAGAGGAAAATTCGACTTGGTACTTATAAAAAATGATTATGAAGCATTCCCCATGAAAGAAGGAATCTTTCCCCACCAATATCCCTTAATTATTGATATGGTTCCCAATACTAGGAATCTGCATTAAATGACAGGGAACAAATTCTTAGATTTTCTCAATCATTGGAGCTCCAAAATATGTGCAATTATTTTAGAATATCTTCATGATTTATTATTTAATATTGATCCTCCTTTAGTAGGAAGAAAGTCTTTAAATTATCTCCACCTCCAAATCTTCATAATCTACCAAATATTCTCACAATATTCCACAAAAATAAATAATATTAGACACAAATATCCAATTATCCATAAACATTCCTAATGAACATATTAAAGTTAAAAATAAATTATCTAATGCAAAAATAGAGGTTTAATTTGCTAAAGGATGGTCAGATGGGCCTTAATTTATGTCTAATTTAGAGGCCCATCACTATCCTCAAGGAAATGGGTTGGCTGAGTCTTCCAACAAGACGATGGTTACAATCCTAAAGAAGACATTGTAGAAAGACAGAGGAACTGGAATTCTCAACTAAAATTTACACTATGGGAAAATTGGTTCACTCTAAAAATATCCACAGGTAAATCCCCTATTGAGTTAGTTTATGGAAAAAATAGTCATATTCCCCATAGAACTTGCTAGGCCGGTTGTTAAGATGCTATAAGATGTGGAAGAAGAACCCAACTCCTTGACTAGAAGGTGTTGGATTTGTGGGCCCTAACCCAGGTTTAGCATTGGTCAGCCAAAAAAATCCCTACATTACTGGCCCTTTCGGCATCATCCCGTGGAGCGCAGATCGAAGTGTCACCCGAAGCAGTATGGGGAGATGCTGGAACCAAGTTTCCGCACCCTGAGATGGTCATGATGTTGGTTTATACCATCTGCCCCTATTTTCATGCAGGTCGCTAAGCCTTAGGTTTCTATCAATCTACCCTTTATTCCGCCCTTCATTACCTCTGCGAAGGTGTACAATTGACCTTCGTGTAACCCTAACCCATGGTTCAGGTACTTTCACGCAACTATGACAATGTATTTTATAGGTTCCCAAGTTACCTCAAGTGTTTTACTTATCTTACTATTCAATCATAGCTATAGTCGCGTAAATTGATATCTTTACTTGCGTTCAATTAACAGATATAATCACATATATTTTCGCATCAAATAAACATTGTAAATTAAACCCAAAACACAATATAATCAGATGTATTAACACAGACTAAATACATAGTAATTGTAGAATACTTCTCTTTATTTATATCTTCTAGTTTAATATAGACTCTATCCGCCTTGTGCATAGAGTTGTAGGGGTCCACGCACTCAATTGCAGACTTCCACCCTAGGCCTCTGTGCACTCTACTGTGGAGCCTCTACCTATGCTAAGACCCGAAACACTTAAAATTTTCTACCGAAACTCCAATGCTTAATTCTTCTCCCCTTTACTACCTAGAGTTGACTTAGCTCTTTTTTATACAATCCCATGGTCCATGGACCATGGGTAGATCTTTACAGCCGACTTGAAACTTTACAAAATAAGGGCATACAACCCTTTATGACTCTTGACACCTTCACACTTCGCGACCACAAAATGCGGAGACTTTAAAATTTTTTTACAAAGTTGTCCAAAAACATGGGCTTTTATCCCCAAAATGGCTCTTGGGGGAACCTGTTCCCAATAGGCCCCCAACACAAACATGGTGACTCACGCTTGAGTTACTATGCGGTTGCAGAGATCTTGGCGCGGATACCTCCCAGCTTGTTACAGGGAAACGTGTCTATTTAGAACTGCTCTATCCCACTAAGGTGTGACAGCTGCCTTAGAAACAAACAGAGAAAAACTACTTTTGTTTTTCATTTATGGATTATAGATAGAGAGGAACAAAAGGACCAACCTCTGTCTTGCGCTAATCCTTCAATTCGATCCCTCTCTTCTTTGGTAGTCCTTAGCTACCTGCTCCCTTGCACACCCAGCTTCACAAAGTACCTGTAAGATCACATAAGCATAGCACTATACAAAGACATGGATCTATAATCATAAACAATCTAGGATCAGATATAAATTGACCATACAAATGTAACCAGCATCAACGATACAAAAGCATGGAGGAAAACTCAAATAGTTTTTATTGATAAACAAGAAAAGAGCCAGGAGGAGTTACAACCAGTTGTTCCAACCCAGCATCAACCTCCTAGCAAAGAAACCCCTCTTCACCTCAAACAAAGCTTATATCACCCAACAATCGGATGTTTGTCTCAGAAAACCAATAGCAATTCCTTACAATATGCAAAATTCCAGCCTCTGGATCTCTGAGATGAGGGATCCATATATAGATATCTGTAAAGGGGATGAGTCAGCTTGTGATTTGATTAGTGTCTTCTCTATGATAGTTCTTGCTTCCACTTGGAGACTGAGGGCCTCTTACTCATCCTTGGTCGAATTCAGTGAGGCAAGTGTCACAGGAGAAGATTCTGGAAGCTTCCATTGCCTCTCCACCTCGCGGAATGACACTACCATTTGTCATTTCTCGCCCATCGCACCCCACAGAAGGGACTTTTGAAATGCAATGCACCCTCACAGTGTATTTGGGTGAGATGCAACGCACCTAGCCAGTGGAGCAGCTGCAATGATCCTGTTTTGACCAATTCTGAGCAGTTTCTCATGGAGAACTTCTAGGAGAAGCTGTAATCTGTTGAACTTGTTCCTTTAGGGGTTAGAACAACACTTTTAGGGACTTAGGAGCCCTTGGTTTATGGACATTTCATGCTTGGGGTTGTAGGGCCAAAAAATGTCTATAACAGTTGCCCCCTAAAGTATGAGGCCGTTAATCTTTTGGTGTCTGGTGAAATGCTTTATTATGAGGATCCGAAGTTCTTTCAATGTTGGGAGGAGACCTGTAATAAGATACAATACAATACATTATCTTCATACTGTTTTCATGATCTAGCTGAGGCGGGAATTCCCATGCTCAACTTTATAAATTCATTTTCATGTACATAGGACAGACAATCGTCTGAGTGTAGACTGATGATTCTGGTAGAGCCATCATCCTTTTGATAGGATGATTATCTATGCTGCAATGATGTACATTTAATGTCTTTATTTCCCTGAATATATATCGTAGCCCGGATGGATGAAACTAGATCTGGGGTCTTCAATCTCGTCCGATCTTCACTCAAAGTACAATTCGATCCATGTGAGAGATGTTCTGAAGTCGAACATGGAAAGACATCGCTTGATTACCAGTCAATGATGTAAACTGTTAACAAGCGCGAGAGGAATCACTGATAATGATAATGACCCTCAAGGTACTGCAGTACAATTCACGTGGTGTGAATAAAGGACTTGGCGTCGAACACCACGCAAAATCTTTCGGTCGAAGTCCATTGATGTAAACCCATCGCTGGAAGTGAGAAACTTGCCATTGAGGCATGCAAGCTTCAAAGTACTGAATGGGGTGTTCCTAGATCAACTTCTTGGATAATGAGCTGATGTCGACAAGAAGTGATCCGTCACAGGAGGGCCTTAATGAATCCCACATCAATGACACATAACGGAGAAAATGATTTTAATGGAGGTGAAAACGATCTGGTGATATAAGGTTCAGGGTGGCGGTCATGAAATAATGGAGTATAATGTATGGTAGTGGGTGAGACACAGGTGAATTCTCTAAATGACTTCTCTTGAACATATCGGCGACACTGATGTGATGAATTGGTAGCATTAACCCCAAATGTGGATGGTATGGTGTGACCATGGTGATGTGACCGGTGAATGAAACAAACCCAACCCGACTCAGACATGGAGCGGAAGTGTCATGTTAAAGAGCGACTTGCTACCAACAAAGTTTCTTTGAGTTTTCTTCCCAATTTTCCCCAGTCATTGCTGACCAGTACCTCTTTATTTTTGTCAAGATTGAGGAGGATAACATATTCTTGTTCTATAATTTTCCCTTCGGGAAAACCCATCGCTATGTTTTAACGAGCCTAGCGATAGTGAAACTCGTTCTCGTCTATAGACAAGTTTGTCGCTATTAATCTTTTTAACGAGTTTAACGACAAAGATAACTCGGTCCTTTTCAATTTTAGAGAGTCTGAAAAGGAACGTAAAGGTAACTCCAAAATTCCTTTTTCGTCATCTAATCCCTTAAGTCCGAAAAAGTATAAAACAATACAGAAGGGATGGATTTTCGATACTTTTAACGAGCCGAACAAAACAAGTGCTCGATCTTTTTGTGTAATAATCCCTCAAGTCCAAAAAGATTAAAATCTAGAGGAGGGATAGCACTTCCTGTCCCTTTAATGAGCTGGAGAGGCCAATGGCTTGGCAATCTTTTCATTTTTTACGAGTCAGTTGAAAAGAGCTTAAAGGAGACTCGTCTTTTGAGGAACAAGTGATAAAATGGGTAGCAGCTGATTCCAGGTAAGGTTTGGAATTTTCCAATCACAGCAGTGTCACAAGGATGGCTAGTGAAATCACTCTTTGCAGTTGTTCCTCAAAATGGGTAAACAATCAAATGGAGCTGAATGATCGGCCAATGAAAAAGTGGAGGTGACGGTGCAAACACGACCAAGGATTTAACAGCTGAAGTACTACATTCACGATGGTTATTTACTGGGAATAGTTCATTTTTTAACGAGCTTAAACGCGGGTGGAAACATTTGCTCATGTCTTATGTTTATTTTTTAACGAGCTTGAACTATGTGCTAAAACTGCTCGATTAATCCAGTCGTGTGATAAGAATGTCTCATATAAAATGGAAACTTTTAGAGTTTTGCCCCACATCCTTTGTTTATGCAAGTTAGGAAACGACTAATCCTATGAGTTTAAAGGGTTAGAGGTCCTACAAATTTAAAAAAATAAATAGTCGCTCTTTGCTTGCACGCCAAAAGGCTTGCATGCCCCCGGGTATAAAACAGAGTTTCAAGGTTACCCCTTCTTTAGTCCGTTAAAACATTTGTTTTACCGAGAGAGGCCTACCTCTTACAGGTTACCAAAGATTGTTCCATTTATAGTGCAAACAAAACACTTCTTCGGCGATGTCTACCGAAATAGACAGAGGTGAGTGAAGGAGGCTAATCTACTCACATAACTTTGACAAGAGAATCTTGTTCTAGAATAACCCCCTCTTCCAATCACGGACGGGGGTACAGACTAGTCATATTCTCTCGCGGAAACCTACCCTATACCTGAAGTTTTCCTGCCGAAGCAGACCAGGGTGCATGCCCCCTGGGTTTCAGTCATGTCCCCCCGAATCACTCGTGCTCATCAGGAGGACAGACTGGAGATTGAGACCATGTATGGTGAAACCGGACATGGTGAAACCGGACGATCGTCCAAAACTCTTTTAGCATCGTCTAAGAAGGGACAACGGTGGACGGCATGATCGCCTTTGCATAATTTACAAGGAAATCTATATTTTCCTTTTTGTCTTGGGGCTTCACTTTCACTAGTTGACGGTGTGTTTTCAACATGATCATCAAAGGTTGACGACACCGGGTTGTGCAAACGAGGAGACCAGTCCCTTAAGATCCGAGGGATACAAGGAAAATCTCTGTCATAGTGGTCTCCCTTGCAAATGACACATGGCGATTTAGGCCTGGTTGGTGCAGTGTGTGGATTTTCGCTAGACTACACTCATTTTCCCCCATTCGCCTTTGGGTCCTTCTTCTTCTTCACTTTCTTCTTCTTTTCCTTTTTCTCTTTAGGTACTTGACTTTCGGCTTTACCAGCCCCATCAAGCGAAGAGGAAGGAGGAGAGGAAGAATTAGAGGAAGTAGAAGGTTGGTGAGTAACTCTGGACTCGTCTAATTGCTAATTTGATTGTTCAGGAATTGTGGTGTTCTGAATGACAGAGGTTGAGAAGAGCCATACAGGCAAACCAATTGTCAGTCCTGGAAGCGATAATGTGGCCATATGGGGTGCACCAACATCTCCCCAAGAGGAGAAGGGACTAGGATTTCCTCCAAGGGGAATCCCTTGGTTGGTGGATTCCATTTTCTCAATCCAAGATCAACGTAGGAAAAGGGTAATGAATATTCTGTTTAAAATAAATTTTAGACGTTTTGACACAACTTGTTTTTTCAGTTTTTAAGAGTCGAGAAAAAACAAAAGATGACTCTAGTCTCCTTCGATTTTTAATGAGCCTGAAGTGACAAGTGCTCAGATGGACCTTTTCCGTTAAGGAGTCTAAAAAGGAACGAAAGGGACTGCTCTGGAAATCTAGGTAGAGGGAGTACCAAACCAATCGCAAAACTGCAGAATACTTTTTACGGTACGACAGTCAATCTTCCCGAATGCTGTGTTCAGTGCATTGCGATCGATAGGGCGGCAGACACGGCTTCCTATGGATAAAGGATTAAGCCTATTGGGGTCTCCCAAAATATACTCGACGGTACGTGGGAGCACAAGTCCATACTGGCACTTATTGTCTCAAAGTGGAGGAATCAACCAACCATCAGTGAGAACAACAGTTACCAGGCTTTACGACACTGGAATACGTCTCTAGCCTAGACTTCTAAATGTTGTGCGTTAAGTTCCAAAGCGTTGTTAGATTCATTGAATTTATTTTAAGTTGATCTTGTTTATGAAGTTTTCCTTTCGGGTTCACCACGAGATGTAGATGTAATTCCTAAAATGCAATCTAAGATGATAAACAAACTTTTTATCTCCTTTATTCAATGAAAATCCTAGCTACTAGGGAAAAGAAAGACAGAATCTTTTCACAAAGAGCAAAGAGCACACTCTAAATGCACTTTCCTAAATCAAGCTAATCAGACTGTCTATATGAAAATGCACATGCATGTATTTGTTTTTCGACTTTCTTAGTTTATGAATGCTAAAAAGAAAGTTGATGCACAAATCTGAATTTCTTTTCAAGTGACAAATATAAACAAGTTTCTTTTCGAAATAAAAAAATGGAGATGATTACGACACCTTACGATTTTGAAATGGATACTTGTTTTTGACACTAGAAAATTACAAATTCAGACCAAAAGCAATAGTAACAGGATAATCAACCATCAACAGCAATCAAACTCTTTCCTAGGACTGAAATCGACACTTGCGATAGTTTCAAATCAAAGGGCGACAGTACGATTATGCTACTTTTGCAAAGGAGAACTGTAAACGACTCAACAAACACACAAAAAACATCTACAGTTCTTTTGTACAAAGGAGGCGGAATAACAGTAAGGAAAAAGGGTTTCAAATAGACATATACTGATCACAGGCAACAAAATTCAGGAATAGAACTGGAAAGAATGAATCACAGAAGCCACAACTGCACAGAGCTAGTCTGATCAGCGCACCTGTAACACAGAGAATTTGAAATACAGCGCAAGTTGTCCACTCGGGAAGTGCGCTGAAATTCAGAATCTCTAAACAGTACCTGAGCTGGGCCAGAAACGAGACTATGTTCAGGTTCCGGGTCACAGTTTGCAGTTCAGTTCTTGGGTTTTGGCCGAGTAAAAAGCAATCAGTAATGCAACAATCAGGGGTAGGTCTAAGGAGGATCTAAGAGCTATCACAAGGGTAATCAGATAGTTTGTGAATCAATTGTTTAAATCATAAACAAATCCAGTAGACGGATTGAAGTAGCAGTTGTCTACTTTGCATTTGTTATGGCAAATGCAGTTTGAATGCTACTTGTAAGTTTATGAAACAAACAACAAAGAATGATAAACAAACAAACTAATTAGCTCCCCAGCGGAGTCGCCATTTTGTTACAGGGAAAAGTGTTTATTTAGAACTGCTCTATCCCACTAAGGTGTGACAGCTGCCTTAGAAACAAACAGAGAAAAACTACTTTTGTTTTTCCTTTATGGATTATAGATAGAGAGGAACAGAAAGACCAACCTCTGTCTTGCGCTAATCCTTCAATTCGATCCCTCTCTTCTTTGATAGTCCTCAACTACCTGCTCCCTTTCACGCCCAGCTTCACAAAGTACCTGTAAGATCATAGAAGCATAGCACTATACAAAGACATGGATCTATAATCATAAACAATCTAGGATCAGATATAAATTGACCATACAAATGTAACCAGCATCAACGATACAAAAGCATGGAGGAAAACTCAAATAGTTTTTATTGATAAACAAGAAAAGAGCCAGGAGGAGTTACAACCAATTGTTCCGACCCAGCATCAACCTCCCAGCAAAGAAGCCCCTCTTCACCTCAAACAAAGCTTAGATCACCCAACAATCGGATGTTTGTCTCAGAAAACCAACAACAATTCCTTACAATATGCAAAATTCCAGCCTCTGGATCTCTGAGATGAGGGATCCATATATAGATATCTGTAAGGGGGATGAGTCAGCTTGTGATTTGATTAGTGTCTTTTCTCTGATAGTTCTTGCTTCCACTTGGAGATTGAGGGCCTCTTTCTCATCCTTGGTCGAATTGAGTGAGGCAAGTGTCACAGGAGAAGATTCTGGAAGCTTCCATTGCCTCTCCACCTCGCGGAATGACACTGCCATTTTTCATTTCTTGCCCATCGCACCCCACAGAAGGGAATTTTGAAATGAAACGCACCCTCACAGTGTATTTGTGTGAGATGCAACGCACCTAGCGAGTGGAGCAGCTGCAATGATCCTGTTTTGACCATTTCTGAGCAGTTTCTCATGGAGAACTTCTGGGAGAAGCTGTAATATGTTGACCTTGTTCCTTTAGGGGTTAGAACAACACTTTTAGGGACTTAGGAGCCCTTGGTTTATGGACATTTCATGCTTGGGGTTGTAGGGCCCAAAAATGTCTATAACATAGCTCGACTTGTATGACGACAACCTCGGCAGTGCACTGTGTGGCCGCCTTCTTCACTTCTTCAACTAATTGATCCGTTGCTGTTCTTGAACTGTCAGCCTGAATCTTATGCTGAGTCGCTTGCAGACTAGCAAGCATGCCTTCAATGGAGGTCGTGACCAAATAAGCTTCATCCAGCCAGGGCTTCAATCGCACCTTCAACACTACCTCTTTGTGCTGCATTTCATCTATGTGTTCCTTCAATGTTTTTTCATCCTGCAGCTTCGCCAGTCTCTGTGCGAGAGAGATGGTGCATGCTATACCTTTTACTTCATCATAGTGCTGCTATAGTTCTCACACCTCTATCTCTAGCCATTGTACATTAGGACCCTCCTACAGACTCATTAGGACCTCGAACTGTTGGTATTATGACACAGGTGTGGCTATGTCACAGGTGTTGTCCTTGATGGCAACTCACTCTGGTGACAGATCACAGTTCAGGCTCTTAGAATGAAAGGAAAAAGATATATATGCAGGTTCACCTTGACCAAGCCGTGTATACGTGCGGGTTAGACGTTCCAAAGACGCGTATGTGTATACACACACTTTCACGCAAGGAAAAGTGCATACATGTGGGAGAACTTATTTTTGGTCCGTGGTATTTAGTCCTTGGTATTTGAACCTATGGTTTTGGACCATGGTATCTCATCCTAAGTGTTGATCCCAAGTATTAGGTCCATGGTATTGATTTGTTATGGTTTTGGACTATGGTATTGTGAAAGGCCTAAGGCTATAAAAGAGGAAGGAGATCATTAGGCAAGAGGATCATTTGAATTATTGAATATCTACTGCAGAGCTAGATCTGGAATACTGGTGATTGATTTATGGTGCATAGCTAGATCTGAGTAAAGGAGGAACCCAAGCACAAGGAGAAGGATGAAGTTCTATTGATGGGTCAAATCTTAAGGCTTGAATAATAGCTTCTTTATGTGATTTTGATATGTGAAATTTGGCGCATAACTTGATCTATAAATCTGATAATTTGGGTATAACTGATGTCTGAATATTTGGAAGAGTGAATTATCTTTTGTAGATCTATACGCAGGTTCAGGGAAGAAAAGACGTGTATACATGCTATTTCAGCAACTCAAAACAGTGTATACGTAGGTTGGTCTTAACACAAAAGCGTATGCATGCAGGTTTCTGAATATTGAAGTAGCGTACGTCTCTTGAATTATTTTCTAGCTGCTTCTGTTTATTGTTGCAGTGTTCTGGGTTCAAAATTGTTGTGTGGTTACTATTACTATGTACTGGGTACAACTGTCAGAGAAGTGTCTATTTGATTTAGTTTAGATTGGTGAAAAGGAGATTGTTTGATGCAGAGATTCTTGATGTTTGATTGATGTTATTCATGGATCTAGTCTGAAAATTTATGAAACGTGGTCCCTGGAAGAAAGAGAATCTTCTAGCCTTCTGTAGGTCAGCACCTACGTACTAGTACCTCAACTAGTACAAGAGTTAAGGGGGTTGTAGCTCCCTTCCAGGAGAGGCTAGAGAACAAGAGAAGGTTGTAGTCTTATGCAAGTTGAAGCCTGCGTACTGGCATAAGTCTGTAGCAGTACAAAAACATTGTAAAAAGAAGTTTCTAATTAAAAGAAGATAGAGACGAATTGTAGCAGGTGGTTTTCACCCACATTGGGTTTCCACCTTATATCTTGTGTTCTTGTGTGTGATTGTCTTCTGCTCTATTTTACTATTCCTGGTTACTGTTTATATGATTCTGATGCATAGATTAATTATCAACATCTGTAGAATAAATTAAATTATAAGTCTGCATGGTATACGCTGGTTTCCTTATCTGTAGTTGCATATATACGTGGTTTTCTCTAACTGAAGTAGCATATATGATCTGGGTGTGAAATGAAAAATAATTGACTTGATAATACTGATTCACCCCCCTCTTAGTATTATTTCCAACAAATGGTATCAGAGCAGGTCCTTCAGAAGAAGCTTGATCGCTTGAAGGAAGATCTATCATCATGAGCAACTACGAGAGAGAAGCATCGATCAAGCCACCAATTTTTGATGGGACCAACTTCGTCTATTGGAAGGTAAGAATTACAGCCTATCTTCAATCTCTTGGTACAGAAGTCTGGGATATCATAGATACAGGGTACACATTTCCATCAGCAACTCCTACAGATCCGGTTGGTAAGAAGCAATATGAAACAAATGCAAAGGCTGTCAATATTCTATTACGGAGTCTATCTCAAACAAAATTCGTCAAGGTTATGCAGCTCAAAATCGCAAAATAAATATGGGACAAGATCATTCTGAGCTATGAAGGAGATGAACAAGTAAAACGAGCAAAACTTCAAACCCTCAGAATTCAGTATGAAAATCTCAGAATGCACAATGATGAAAGTGTGGCTAACTATTTCCTACGTATAGATGAGATTGTTAATTGTATGAAAAACTTGGGTGAAGAAATAAAAGAAGTTGTTTTGGTTGAAAAGGTTCTAAGATCTTTGTCTTCTAAGTTTGAATCAAAAGTTTCTACAATAGAAGAAAAACAGAATCTATAGAGCATTACCATGTTGCAGCTACACGGAATTCTAACCACTTATGAAATGAGGAAAGGGGGACCATCAGGCAGAAGAGAAGCCGCATTCAAGACCTTAGGAAAAGGAGATTCCTATGACTCAGGACATATGTCAGAAGAAGAGGAAGAATCAAATTTTGTCAAGAACCTTCAACGGGGTTCTGGAAGATTCAGAGGTAAGTTACCTTTCAAATGTTTTGCTTGTGGAAGAGTCGGTCACTACGCTGCCAAGTGTCCTCATAAAGATAAACTTGACAAAGGTAAGGAACCAGTTAGATGGAATAGAAAACAGAATGTAAATAAGAAAAGCTATTACACTCATGAAGACAACGATGGACTTTCAAATAGTGATGAAGATGAACACGGTAATAATTATAGACTTTTAATGGTTTTGGAAGATGATGATTTCTTGGATGCTATAGATGAAGAAGGTCTTTATGAAGAGATTTCTAAACTCAAAATTTTCTTAGAAGAGAAAAACATGATTATAGATACTCTGACATCCCAACTTGCTGAAATGGAGAAACACAATGAAAAGTTAGAAAGTGAAATTGTGGGACTTAGAAAGGACATTGAGAAAAAAAATCTCTTAATCTTAGATTTGATAAAGGGTATGAAACTTTAGATGAGATTATCAAAGTGCAGCGTTCTCCTCTAGTCAAGACAGGTCTTGGGTATACCAAAGAAACATCTCAAGCATAGAATCCATCTACCTCCAAAAATTATCTTGAAGCTGCAAGGAGAAGTGAGGAAAGGCCCAATGGAGATCACCGGGTAAATTGGGAACAATTTACCTCAAGAATGAAGAAAGACTACCAGGTAAATCGGGGCAATCTACTTTAAGGATGAACATAAGCTACAACCAGCCATAGGTAAAACTTTCTCAATTTGCCTCAAGAATGGATGTCAATAGAAGCTACAATCATTGGGTTGGTAGATTTGATAATCGTAAGAGTTTCTTCAATGGCCAATGTTTCTCTTGTCATAACTTTGGTCACAAAGTAGCTCAATGTGTTGCCTATAAGACAATCATGACTAGAGAAGCTCAAAAACAAAGAAGTATGACTGGGATCATGAAAAGGACCTACAATAACTTTTCTTCTCTTGAAAATGAAATAGAATGTTCTATTTGTAACAACTTCGGTCATGAATATTCTGAATGCAGGAGCAAGTTTCGGCAGACAACTCAGAAGGAACAAGCCTTAAGTGCCAAAACATGGAGAACGAAAGAACCGCAACCAGAAAGATGTGGTATAGCCTTATATGCGGAAGGGCAGGAAAATCAATGGTACATCGACAATGGATGTTCGAAACATATGACAGGTGATAAAGAAAAAATTTAGTCATATAGTGCCTTAGAAAAGGAGAAGAAGGTCTCATTTGGAAATGACACCCCTGCACTCATAAAAGGTAAAGGTTCTGTTCTTTTAAAAGAAAAGGTAAAAGCAGGAAATGTTATGTATGTTGATGGCTTAAAGCATAATCGATTGAGCGTCAGTCAAATGTGTGATCAAGGAAATGAGGTGATATTTCAATTAAATGGATGTATTGTTCATGAGCTTGATACAGGAGAAACAATGATCAAAGGCATAAGGACTCCAAATAATCTATACATTCTCAAGGGAGGACAACAATGTTATTTAAGCAAGAATGATGAACACTGGCTATGTCATAGAAGATTGGGGCATCTAAGCTTCTCTCAGATAAGGAAAGCATGCAAATATCAGGTAGTTCGTGGTCTTCCAGACAATACAATATGAAAATCATGTCAGTTTGGCAAGTAAACCAAAACTAACTTCCCTGAGAAGGAAGGATCAGCTAGCAGACCACTTGAACTTGTCCATACTGATGTATGTGGTCCATCTAGGAAAAGGTCACCTTGAAGAGAAGAGTATTTTATATTATTCATTGATGATTTTTCAAGGATGTGTTGGATAGGACTTATGAAGCACAAAGACGAAGCCTTTGAAAAGTTCAAATCATTCAAAGCCTTGCTGGAGAATGAATCAGATCGTAGAATCAAATGCCTCACGTCTGATCGAGGAGGAGAATTTACCTCGAACGAATTTTTCGATTTTTGTGAAGAACATGGAATAAGAAGGGAATTCTCTATAGCTAGGAATCCTCAGCAAAATGGAGTAGTGGAAAGGATGAACAGAATGGTTCAACAAATGGCTCATGCTATGCTTGATGAGTCTGGAACTCCCGCAACCTTTTGGGGTGAAGCTGCATTTGCAGCAATTACTATTCTCAACAAGACAAACGTCCGGGTAAACAACACTCAGACTCCTCACGAACTATGGTATGGTAAGACTCCCACGGTAAAATACTTCAAAATTTTTGGGAGAAAATGCTACATCAAAAATACTGATGAAAATCTTGGCAAGTTTGAACCTAGAGCAGATGAAGGCATTCTCCTTGGTTACTCTCCCCACAGCAAAGCATACAAGTGTTACAATAAAAGGCTTGGAAAAATTGTTGAAAGTATTGATGTAGTGGTTGATGAAGAAGAAAGCACTCCTAGGCAGGTAAGATCTGAAGACTTCGAAGATGATGAGGACTATCCATCAACATCAAATCAGATTCATGATGAAGAAGAAACCCATGAGGCACCAGAAGAACAGATAAGGATAGAAGAAAAGACTCCATCTAGGTACGTTCAGAAGAATCATCCAGAATCTCAAATTTTGGGGCAAAAAGAGGCAGGTGTACAGACAAGAAGGACCATTTCAGAAGCTTCAAGCTATCTAGCATTGCTCTCCTCCACTGAACCACAAAATGTAAGAGAGGCATGCAAAGATGAATGTTGGGTAAAAGCCATGGAGGAAGAACTTGAGCAGATCGAAAAGAATAACACTTGGGAGTTGGTTCCTAGACCAAAAGATAAGAATGTCATAGGAAAAAAAAGGATATTCAAAAATAAGCTGAATGAAAATGGAGATGTGATTAGAAACAAGGCCAAACTTGTTTGCAAAGGGTATGCTCAACAGGAAGGCATTGACTTTGAAGAAACTTTCGCACCAGTTGCCAGACTAGAGGCCATAAGGATGTTCCTTGCTCTTTCTAGCTTTCAAAAGTTCAAAGTATTTCAAATGGATGTGAAGTCTGCTTCTCTAAATGGAGACTTGGATTAAGAAGTGTATATTGAGCAACCAGATGGGTTTATCCTTGGAAATGATCCAAAGCTTGTATGCAGACTCAAAAAGGCTCTCTATGGCCTTAAACAGGCTCTAAGGGCTTGGTATTATCTCTTGGATAAATATCTCCGTCAACAAGGTTTTATAAAAGGATCAACTGATAGCAATATTTATATAAAAATTGACAATGATAAGTTGCTAATACTTGTTGTGTATGTTGATGATATCATCTTTGGTAGCAATGAAGAAGACACGAGTCAAAATTTTTCCTTAGTAATGCAGAAAGAGTTTGAAATGTCTATGCTTGGTGAGCTCACATATTTTCTTGGTTTACAAGTCCAACAAAACAAAGATGGACATATGTAGCTGCTGCATCTTGCTGCACATAACTCCTTTGGATGATGCAAACATTGCAAGATCTTCAAATCACTTGTACTCCACCTATCTCCATTTTTTGTGATAATACAAGTGCTATCAGTATCTCAAAGAATCTCATCATGCATTCAAAGACTAAGCATATACCGATCAAGCATCATTTTCTCTGGGAACAAGTGCTGGAACAAAAGGTCAAATTGGAGTATGTTCCCTCTAAGGAACAAGTTGCTGATATTCTCACCAAACCACTACCCAGGGAGACATTTGAATACCTCAGACAGAAGCTGGGGGTAGTTGATGCATTATCTTGCTGTTGAATCCTATCTGTTTCAGAGAAAAGTGGTTGTACGTGAGTTTCATGAGGAGGATCCGCATACATACGCCGATTTCTGTGGATAAAGTCGCGTATATGTTGATTTGAAGGAAATCAGTGGGGACAGACTCTGGTTGAAAAGAGTATGATATGGGTCTGACAGAGACCATCTGGCATAGATTCAGGGGGAGCAGATATACTTTTAATAATGCATTGTTTGCATTACCTTAGAAACTCTTGGTTCATGTACACTTGGTTTCAAGTGGATCAGGTGCAGAAGGAGAACAGAAGGAGAACATGGTTGCTGATCTGAATAGTGATTGACAGATGATGCTGATATTTGTTATTGGTGAATTTCAAAGTCTTGCTCTAAATTTTTCGTCTCTATGTCATGTATATCTTTTATTGTCAAGGTCATGTAAGGGCCTATTTTTGTTTTCCCCACTATGCCTGGGATGAATGATGTAATGTACTTGGTTGTCATATGTAAACTTCTGATGTATCCCCACTTGTTTGGGTGGATGATCCCCACTTGGTTGGGTGATGGATGTTTGTATAGAGTCTTTTGGTGATAGAAAGGTCTTTTATGATGCATAAGTCATGGTTCTTCTTGAAGAACATCTTTTTGCAGATCTTGCCTACAGTCAGGGGGAGCATGGTCAGCACATCAGAGCATAGATTTCAGCATGTACTCAGGGGGAGCATAACCCTTTTCCCTTGATGAAAAAGGGGGAGAATGACTTTGAGGTTGCCATCAAGTCCAAAGGTGGAGATTGTTGGCATTATGACACAGGTGTGGATATGGCACAGGTGTTGTCCTTGATGGCAACTCACTCTGGTGACAGATCATAGTTCAAGCTCTCAAAATGAAACGAAAAAGATATATACGCAGGTTCACCTTGACCAAGCTGTGTATACATGCGGGTTAGACGTTCCAAAGACCCGCATGCGTATACACGCACTTCCACGCAAGGAAAAGTGTGTACATGTGGGAGAACTTATTTTTGGTCTGTGGTATTTAGTCCTTGGTATTTGAACCTATGGTTTTGGACCATGGTATCTCGTCCGAGGTGTTGATCCCAATTATTGGGTCCATGGTATTGATTTGTTATGGTTTTGGACCGTGGTATTGTGAAAGGCCTAAGGCTATAAAAGAGGAAGGAGATCATTAGGCAAGAGGATCATCTGAATTATTGAATATCTAATGCAGAGGTAGACTGGAATACTGGTGATTGATTTATGGTGCATAGCTGGATCTAAATGGAGGAACCCAAGCACAAGGATAAGGATGAAGTTCTATTGATGGGTCAAATCTTAAGGCTTGAATAATAGCTTCTTTATGTGATTTTGATCTGTGAAATTTGGCGCATAACTTGATCTATAAATATGATAATATGGGTATAATTGATGTCTAAATATTTGGAAGAGTGAACTATCTTTTGTAGATCTATATGCAGGTTCAGGGAAGAAAAGATGCATATACACGCTGGTTTAGCAACTCAAAACAGCGTATACGCAGGTTGGTCTTAACACAGAAGCGTATGCACACAGGTTTCTAAATATTGAATTAGCGTATGTCTCTTGAATTATGTTCTAGCTGCTTCTGTTTATTGCTGCAGTGTTCTGGGTTCAGAATTGGTGTGTGGTTACTATTATTGTGTACTTGGTACAGCTGTCAGAGAAGTGTCTATTTGATCCAGTTTAGATTGGTGAAAAGGAGATTGTTTGATGTAGAGATTATTGATGTTTGATTGATGTTATTCATGGATCCAGTCTGAAAATTTATGAAACGTGGTCCCTGGAAGAAAGAGAAGGTTGTATCCTTCTGTAGGTCAGCACCCACGTACTAGTACCTCAAATAGTACAAGAGCTAAGGTGGTTGTAGCTCCCTTCTAGGAGAGGCTGGAGAACGAGAGAAGGTTGTAGCCTTCTACAGGTTGAAGCCTTCGTACTGGTATAAGTCTGCAGCAGTACAGAAACATTGTAAAAAGAAGTTTCTAATTAAAAGAAGATAGAGACGAATTGCAGCAGGTGGTTTTCACCCACATTGGGTTTCCACCTTATATCTTTTGTTCTTGTGTGTGATTGTCTTCTGCTCTTTTTTATTGTTCCTAGTTACTGTTTATATGATTCTGATGCATAGATTAATAATCAACAGCTGTAGAATAAATTAAATTATAAGTCTGCATCGTATATGCTGGTTTCCTTATCTGTAGTTGCGTATATACTCGGTTTTCTCTAACTGAAGTAGCGTATATGATCTGGGTGTGAAATGAAAAATAATTGACTTGATAATACTGAGTCACCCCCCCTCTCAGTATTATTTCCAACCTATTCAAACAACCATGTGCCGTCTATTACTACATTGTCTACTTCCGCTATCACCTCTGTGACATCGGTTGCACATTGCTCCTTTACTTCTGGTAGAGTTGAAGGCTGGGCCTTCAACTGCAAATATGCAATCTGTAGGTTCAGCTCCAACTGAACCTTAGCCAACTCTGTGTGAGCATCACACATCCCTGTAGAAAGCTTGCGAATGTGCACCTCGATCGGTTCTCCCTCAGAAATGGCCAACTCCAGGACCATTCAACATGCTTCCCCCACAACCTAAACTATGTGCTTGTTTTGGTCAGTTGCCTCAGTGACGGTGGCGATGGCAGAGTCTCGCTGTAGGGCTAGCTGCACATTATTGATCTGTTGTTCACTGATCACATGTACAACCCGTTTTTCGCGGGCCCTCAGCTCTGCCATCACCCCATCCTATAGTAGGTGGAGTGCCTTGCTAGGAAGCACTGCCAAGTTCAACCCCACTCCCTTGAGGGCACTGACAGTGGGCCTCTTAGCTTCATTTTCTGTGGTGAGTGCTCCATCCGGCAGCACTATTGCTCAGGAGTCCTTCGCACACAGTATCTCGACAGCTTTTGAAGTATCAATGGCGAGGCTGGTGGACACCGCGCCAGCCAATGATGGGAGGAAATGTATCTCATGCAGACCCATCTGGATGGCCCCCAATAGTTATTGTTGCTACTTCTCAAACTACTGCAGTACCTCTACACTGACATCCTGCACTATCTTTCCAATGTAATTCAAATCTCCCTCTATTAGGGTGGTTGGGTCTAGTGACGTCTTACTGGCCTTGGATTTCTTCCGCGGCCCCACTTTTTCTTGTTCTCTTAGACATTTGATGTAATATGACGTCGTCTGTGGGTTCGCTCCATGCTTCTCTATTTTCTCATCCGTTTCTTCCTCTATTTCGGGTGAAGGTGACCTCACACCTTTTTCAAAGTCGTGCTCTGTTCTGCCTGTCTTCTTTTCTGCCTGCTGGGCAGCATCAAACTCTGCCTGGGCCTTATTAGTGGCCTCCTTCTTCCTCTTCTCGGTTAGCTACACCATCTTCAGCTTGGCCTCCTCCGTTTTACATTGTGTGGTGGACTTGCTCGACCCGACCGCTGAGTTTGAGGTAGTGCACCACTCTACCAGCCAGCGATTAAGAATTGCATCAATCGTGTCATCTATTTCCAAGTAAGGCAAGTCATGCCACTTCTGCTCAAGGTCCTTCGGTGCCCTAACCATGATGCACTGAAAGTATGCCTTGAACTCCACGTATCCTGCAGTTTGGCGAACACAGTAGGTGACAATCACGATTTGCCATTGATAGCCATGTGCATATTCTTTCCATCAAGGTCCAGAAGATCTTTCTATCGTTGATGCATTGAACATCCTTGGTTACTCACAAAAAAGCGTACTTCACTGCTTCTAGCCGGTCCAGAACGACCAAGGGAATTGACTGTCTTCCGGTAGCTCCTAGGCTACCAACACATGGATAGCAAGAGCCACGCATAGTGGAAGGTCTTGCTGACCTCTTGTGCCTCGCGGAAGTTCGTAAGGAACTCACTGTAGAGATAGCACGCCCAATTAAACTGTACTCCTTTGGTGCATTGGGATTCTAGAGAAACGAAAGGTGTCGACACTTCATCTGCACGAGACTTCTTCATAACTTTTCTTGCCAAGATCTACGTGGCCACCTTGACCGTAGGGTCACAGATACTCAATATGGCATAGACTTGCGACTTCTTCACGAGCTTGAATTTCTCCTTCATTGCCTCTGCGAGGGCCTGCTCATCACCTTTTCTACGAAACACCATGGCCAGATTTTCCCCTAAATAGGACAGTCGTGTTGTTGGGCGTGGGATCCCCCAGGGGAAGTTTTGCGGCTTAAAGCCCAGATTTTGGTTAAAGATTGTAATTCTGATGTAAAGACTCTGCATTTTGTGGGCGTGGAGCACATAGTTTGTAAAAGAGTCATAGGGTTGTCAACCCTTAATTTTGTTAATGTGATTTCGGTTGTAGAGATCTATGCATGGTCCGCGAACCATGGGATTGTATAAATAGAGCAAGGCTCTAAGTAGTTAATACATCAATAGATTGATAATGGAAGATGAACACATGATGTATGTGAGATAGATCTATGGAGTAAGGTCTAGTTTTGGGTTGTAGAGTAGGAGAAGGCTCTACAGCTGAGTGAGCAGAGGCCTACTAGTCTGCAGTTGAGTGTGCAAACCCTGCAATTGAGTGTGCAGGGTGAGTCGAGTCTGTAACAGTTGGAAGTATTAATAAAGAGAAGCTTCATATCATTTATGCGTATTTATTTCCTGTTTTATGCATCTGTTACATTGGATATAAATTGCACTTTTAATGCTTATATGATGTGCGAATGTGTATAACTGTGTTGATTAAGTGAACACAAGTTAGAATAACTATTTACGCGAAGATAAATAAGATATGTTAAGAAGATAAGTAATATACGTGGTGTAGTTTGGGGAAATAGTGTAATTTGCTGCCATAGCAACGTGAAAGCATATCAACCCTTGGTTAGGGCTGCGAGGAAGATAATTGTGACACTTTGTGAAGTTATTGAAGGTTAGAATGGTGTGTGAAGTGACTTGCGTGAAGACATATCTAGTTGGACTAAATCAACATCTCAAACATCTTAAGGGTGCGGAAACTTGGTTCCAACACCCCCCCATACTGCTTCAGGTGAGACTTCAGTCCGTGCTTTGCGGGCTAATGCCGAAAGGGCCAGTAGTGTAGGGATTTGTTTGGCTAAATAAATCCAAACCTAGGTCAGGCCCCCATAAGCCAACAAATGGTTCCGTTGCTAGGACCAAAATCTGCATAGAGATGTCTGATGTCGTATCATTGGAATCCAACTAAGAAAGAAATTAAAGGTTGGTTGCAGAGAAGAATTCACGAGTTCGCGACGCACGAGAACAGGAACCCATGACTGTCAAAAGAAGAGTGGTTAGACTACTACCTGTACATGGAGATCCATGAAATCTTCTTCACGTCCTTCCCTATTGAGCTATACAAATAGATTGCGAACTAGCAGATAGCCAAGGAAGGTGGAATCTTGACGGTCCTATTGTGTGGACCCCAGAGTTGGTGCGAAGATTGGAAGCATCGAATGATAAGATCACACATGTCGTTAATCACTAGATCAATCATATTATAGGAGGATTCTTTACCGAGTGCGCAGATGACACCCCAGTCAACTACAGCGAGGCAGAGTGACACTTTCTCAAAGGACCACGAGGTAAGTATGTAAAGTCTTTGAATACTTGGATTAAAATGTTATTGTGCGAAAAGAGGGTTATGCATTTACCTTGATGTTTGGGGCTATGTGACATGGAAAAGCCTACAAGAATGAAGGAAACAAGGGCCCAGAGAATAGCCCCTTGATTTCACCTCCGCGAGGAAACGAGGAAGATCTCACGAAGGTCTCATCGCGAAGTGCCATCCATACGATAAGGCAAAGAATTCTGTGAATACCACCTCCACCCACACCACCGCTAGATTCACTGCCATTACCTCTATCTTCATCTATACCACCTCCACCACCTCCATCTTCACCCATACCACCTCCACCACATCCGCGATTCAATATGAAAAGCACAATGAAGTTTCTTGTGTTCAAATGTTTGGGAAATGAGGATCCGAACCAATTCTGGTTCATTGTAAGGGTTGGATTAGAAGCGCAAGGAGTTATAGATGACAATATAACGACATCGGTTAGCACTATGCAGGATCGCGTGCTGACCTGGTATATTAAGAACTCCAAGGATAATCCAAATGTGGGAATCATGGATATCCAAACAACACTCAATAAAGAATTTAGCAGGCCGAAGTCTGAAGCATAGTCGATCATTGGATTCAAAGAAATCACGATGCTACCAAATGAGACTCCTTGGGAGCTGGATTAGAGGCTGAAATGTATGATTCGCGAAGCTAATATGAATCTGATGGATGGAAAACATTGCGAGTGGTTTGTAGCTTCGCTAATGCCACATTTAAGGAGTGCGCTATCACAACAGAAGATAACAACTCAGGAGGAAGCCCTAGAGATTGCCATGAGACTGCATGAGACTCAGATGCAGGATCCTAACTTAGGATTTCAGCAGATCCATGTGCAACTAAAAAAATTATGCCTTGAGATGTAGAGTCTGAAACAGGACAGGACAACACGACCAGAAGTGCGTGAAGAGGTATTGTGCGTAAAATGCAAGGGTGAGGGTCATGACAAGGACCATTGCCTGGTTTTCACAAATTACCTCATAGGAGGAGGACCAATGCCCTTAATGTCAGAAATGCAAGCAATACCTAGCGTGACGCCTGCTTTGTGGTGTGCAATTTTTCAAATAGTAGGAAAGCATGCCACGAACAACTTCCACTTGTTACATAAGTACATACAAAATTCACAATAGTTGTTCTGCAACTTTTGTAGGTCGGTGGGACATGATAAGTGCACTTGTAGAAGCTATGAGTTGATGATGGATAGAACTCCCACCTACAGAGTTCAGGCTAAAATGTGGCCCCTTAACCAGAATGCAGGAGTGGCGCGAACAATATTCTAGGGGTGTGAATGAGGTTGAGGTGGAGGAGGACCTGGAAGAGGTTGCAGACAGTTGATATGCTACAATTGCAGAGGGCCAGGACATTATGCCCATGATTGCATGAATCCAATGCACCCTTCGTGTTTGTATTATGCCTTGTTTAATCATGAGACAGAAGATTTTCCTATGCTGATAGCTAGTATATGTGACAAAGGAGCGCTACCGACTGCCCCGACTGAGAACCTGCAAATGATGATGTTTGAGTTGCATGAGGAAGATCCGAATGTAAACATTGTGCCCTAAAGTGGAATCACGATGGGAGATGACAAAGGAAAAAAGCCAGAAGATAGTACTTGGGTTCGCAAAGCTCTAGCGAATGAATCAGAGTTTGATTTGGAGCGCACTTGGGAAACCTTCATGGAAGCTAAGAAGAGCTTCGCTGATGCCTCCACTTCAGGAGGCAAAGATAAACCAAAGGTGGAAATGGACCCATCTATGCTCACAACATTCTTGGAAACATCTATGAAGTTACTGCATGACAGTAAGGCGGTGAAAGGGTTACAGGAACTCATCAATAGATGTGTTCGTACTGCGCCAGGAGAACCGCACGTAGTCTGGAAGATCGGAAAGCATAAGATAAGAATAAGAAGAGAGATGAGACTAATAGCATAGATCGGAGAATATGAGATGGACCAAGTAATTTTGGATTTGGGATCGGATGCTAATTTTCTGTCGAAACAGACATGGAAGTGAATGGGGAGACCTGCGATGCAGTTGTCTCCAATTCAGTTGAGAATCGAGAACCAACAAAAAATAATACCCATTGGGCGATTGCGGGCAGTAACTATGGATATTGAGGGAGTGAGCGAGCTGGAGGATTTCGAAGTGGTAGAGATTGTTGATGATAGAAATCCTTATCCCACACTCATAGGAATTTATTGGGCCATTGACATGAACGAGGTGATTAATCTGAAGAAGCGCAAGATGATTTTTGAGAAGAAATCACTACGCGTAATTGTGCCCCTAGACCCTACTGAAGGATTGCGCTATACGGATCTGGTGCGTGACTATGAAAGTGATGATGATTTGGACTGCATCTATAGTATAATAGTGTGAGAGCAAGACTGGGTAAATCCCACCGCAGATGGCCAAATTTCATTTGAGCGTAAAAGCTCCTATACTTTAGATTCTGATGAGGAAATAGAGCGATGGCAGAATCAGTTACATGAGGTAATTACACTAAATTGTAATATGATGACAAGGTCATTGTGCTGTGTATTGACAAAAGTAAGAGATCTTCCTACTTATGATGGTTTAAGTGAGGTAGATAACTTCTTCGATAAATTTGAAAGAGAAGTGCCAAAAAAGCAACGATTCTAGGCCTTGGACTGGGTACTATGCGCTAAGCCTACGAGATGGTGGGGTACACACAAAGGGATCTTTCACGACTGGCGTGAATGTATGAGAATGATGCGCACATGATTTGGAAAGCCTATGGTGCGACTGACAGACAAGTACAATGGACGGGATGATCCACGTGCGCATCTGGCCAAGTGGGTGCAGGAATATAGAGAAAAGCCACAACCTAAATGGGTGCACTTGTTTTGTCATACTCTAGATGTTATATCGATGAACTGGTATATAGAAACAGAGCTTCACCATGGGACCGACGAATGGGATATCCTACATGAAGGGTTCATGATGACCTTTAGTTTTGAGGATGGATTTGACTGTATTGAAGAAACGCTACAAGAAGTAAAAGCCTCCATCTTTAGAATTCCATAGGACCCTGTAGCCCTGGCACAGCCTGAATGGGCTACTCAGATAAGTTGCGCGCTGGAATGTTATAATGTGACTGCTGAAGAAGAGGATTAAGATACATGGAAATTAACATTCCAGAGATGGAAGGCCACTGTCAGGTTCAAGGACCATAGATTGAGAAGCCTGACATAACCGTGCCGGTGAATATTAAGTAGGTGAATATTGGTACGGAGGCGGAGCCCAAATTCACGAAGATTAGAGATTACTAGGATGATGCAATGGTGGATAAGGTCGCTGAATTTCTCCATGAGTATCGAGACTTATTCCCGACCAAGTTTATGGATTTAAAAGGAATAATGAGAGATCTAGGAGTGATGAATATCACATTGAAACCTGACACGAAGCTAGTTAAGCAAAGACCATACCACTTAAATCCGAAATACAAGGAGAAGGTTCATCTAGAGCTAGACAAGATGCTCACGGCAGGCATCATTGAGTTCGTGGAAGAATCTGATTGGGTAAGCCCGATGGTGGTGCAAGAGAGGAAGCAGAAGGATGAAATAAGAATATGTGTGGATCTTAGAAAATTGAGTGACGCATATGTGCATGATCCATTCCCAACTCTGTTCACAGATTAGGTGTTGGACAATGTAGGTAGTCGGGAAGCATATTATTTTACTAATGGGTTCTTAGGGTACCACCATATCAAAATCACGCTAGAGGATATGAGCAAGGCAACCTTCGTGACTGAGTGTGTTTGCTTTCAATATACTGTCATGCCATTTGGATTGAAGAATGTAGCGACCATATATTTGTGCGTAGTTGTTGCGGCATTCAAGGAATATATTCATAAGTTGTTGGAGATCGTCTTGATGACTTGACTATATTTTGGCTGGTTAAGCACCATGTAGCGAGCTTACACTTGATGCTGGATACCTGCTAAAGATACCAAATTGCACTCAACCTCAAGAAGTGTGTGTTTCTTGTTCCTTTTGGGAACCTATTGGGGCACGTGGTTTACAGACAAGGACTTATGGTAGATCCCGTGAAGATCATGGTGATTCTAAATTTAGAAGCACAATGAAGTGTGAAATAGTTGCGCACTACTCTGGGACATAGGGGGTACTACAAGAAGTTTATCAAAAGTTATGCCCAGATCACCGCGCCGATGGAAAAATTGTTGAAGAAGGATGTCACGTTCTGCTGGAATGATGACTGTAAGAAAAGCATGGATGTATTAAAAGAAAATATGGTCACTGCACTGATTCTTGTCTTCGCGAACTAGAAGAAAGAGTTTCATGGACATGTTTACGCGTTGTGTATAGCGTTGGGGGAATTACTAACACAGGTTGGTGGAGAAGGCTTAGATCACCTTATCACATTCACGTGTCGTGGATTATATAAAGCAGAGAAGAACTATTCCACCACTGAGCGCGAGGGGTTAGCTATGGTGTATGCGCTCCAGAAGTATTGACACTACTTTCTAGGAGGCCACTTTAAGATGTATACAGATCATTCTGCGCTGACGTACTTGGTAAATAAGCCTATGTTGGGGGGGCACATATGCAGATGGATTTTATTGTTCCAAGAATATGATTTTGAAGTTGTTGTGAAGCCTGGATGATTGAATGTGGGACCATATCACCTGTCACTCATTGAGACAGGGGAGGAACCTACTAGTCTATAGGAAGGATTACCCAACGCACAACGTTTTGTTGTGCGTATAGAGAATGGACATTTTGAAGATATAATTCACTTTTTAACAACTGGGACTACACCGGAAGGATTCTTTGTCGAGCAGAAGAATGAATTAGTGGTGCGTGCGGCAAATTTCTCTATCATTGCGAGGCATCTATACAAGATGGGGAATGATGAGATACTGTGAAGGTATGTACCTGAGTTCGAACGAAGTAGCATCCTTGCGAACGCTCATGGGGGCGCTGCAAGAGGACATTATGTAGGGAGAGAAACCATGAAGAAGATTCTCTGCGCAGGGTTGTGGTGGCCAACCCTTCATCAAGATTCAAAAGCACATTTCAAGGCATGTGATGTATGTCAAAGGATAGGTAAGCCATCGCGGAGGGATGAAATGCCTTTGAACACATAAATGACGTTGTAACCTTTCGAAAAATGGGCAATAGACTTTGTAGGACCTATCAAACCTTAAGGAAAGACAGGTGTGAGATATATTATCACTACAACGGAGTACCTGACTCATTGGGTAGAAGCGCATCTAGTGAAGGATTGCATGGCCACGACTTCCACGAAGTTTATATTTGAACATGTACTGACGCGATTTGGATGTCTGAAGATCTTGATGAGCGATCACAGTACGCATTTCTTGAACGAAATGATCAACGCACTCACGGAAGAATTCTAGGTGTATCATCAAAAGAGCACACCGTATCACCCATAGGCTAATGGGATAGTAGAAGCATTCAACAAAGTAATAGAGACCATGCTAACCAAGATATGCAATGTGCAGCGAAGTGATTGGGACCTACACGTACCAAGAGTATTATGGGCTTATAGGACGACATGTAAGAAACTAATGGGATAGACACCTTTTAGATTTGTCTATGGAGTGGAAGCCATAATGCTTATGTAGTACATCGTGCCTAGTCTATGCATAATAGCATTCACAGGTATGATGGATCACAGATTCCTAGAGGATAGGTTCACGCAGTTGGAGGAGCTTGAGGAAGAACGATTTTTGGTTGGATTTCACCAGGAGATACAAAAGTAGCACGAAAAGGCATGGCATGATCGACGTATTAAGTTTTACACATTCAAGGTGAATGATTTGGTGTTGTTGTATGACAGTGAGTTTGATCAATTCCCAGGGAAGCTCATAATGCATTGGCTGGGACCATATGTTATTAAGGAGATCATAGATGGTGGTGTGGTGTAGTTGGTAAAGTTAAATGGAGAACCTTTCCTAGGAAGAGTAAATGGTAGTCGTTTGAAGCCATACACAGGTGGCTTGACCATCTGACTAGCCGACGGAAGCACAGTCTTAGCGCTCTAGGCAGCTAAAAGGAGGCATGGACTATAAACTACTCTGCTCGGGGACTGCGCGATGTCAGGACTACGGGCAGTAGAGAAGTGTCATAGGGTCCACGACAACGTGAGGGTAGCTACGTTGCCATGTGGGTCAGCTGGAAAGTGACCATTACAGTCACTATTCACGATGTGATGTTTGGTTTGAGACAAAATGGAGTGGGCGAAAGGCATTTAAGGCTAACTTTATGGGCTAGATTCTTGAAAATCTACCACCAATCAAGCATTAATGGACCCAAAGTGGGGGGAACGGTCGAATTCAAATTCAAAAGGCACCATAAATTACAAAGGGCTGTCCAGCAAACAACACTTAGAAATTTCATAATTGAGTGGTTGTGCACCCAGATATTCATGAACCAAGATTTGTTCGATCTTTTGAAAGCGGATTTGTTGCTTGAGCAATTGCCAGAGACCCTGAGAGAATTGTGGAATCTCACTATGGCAGCGCTCGATGAAGCCATGGATACCGGAGAAATGACCGCTGAGGAAGCCGTGTAGGCGATTATCGAAGCAGAAACCCCAGAGAGCGCCGGGATAGTTGCTGAAATCCCTAAATCACCACGGACACCAAGACCCAAGAAAGACAGGAAGGCCATGGTATCGGTGTGTGTATCACCTAGAAATTAGTTGAGGACTAAGCTCACAATGGAAGAAAAGGGGAAGGCTATCAATTTGGAGGCTGATGAGGAGGAAGAGTTTGAAGAAATTCTGGTATAGGAGGAGGATGTAGAAATGGAAGAAACCCAGGGTGCAGACCCTCTTATTGGGTTGCCTCCATATGTTCCTCTGTGGAAGGGTAAATAAAAGGTCCCCAAAGGTATAGATGAGAGCAAGAGCTCTCTACAGAATCCGCTGCTCCCTGACGACATTATTTTTGAAGGAACAGACTTTGGATGGGTGTACGTGCTGAAGTTTGAGGATTTGGATATTGCGGACCATGAGAAGTTCCCACATCTTGTGACCACAAAGCTCATGTATCAGAAGAAATATGCGCTGATTGGGATAATAGAGTTGGAGCCGCGCAAATGGCCGAGAGGTGTAAAGAAGGCAGGGTTGTTAAATTTTCTCTAGGTTTGGCATTTCCATCATGCCCCAGTGACTATTTTTGTCATCACTCAGCTACTCTTCTTGGTACATGATGGGTGCTTGTGGCTAGAGGAGCCCATCCCCATCATAGACCACTTGATTCAGAGAATTACCTGGTTCCCTTGCAAAGGGGAAGACCCAGAAAACATCTCGGAAGGAAAGAGTGATGATTTGGTCATCGCAGAGGCCATGAAGAAGAAATTTGAGCTGGAGAAGAAGAAGAGAGGGTACACCATTTCCAACATCAACAACCCTACGATCAAAATCGCTACGCAGATATTGGCAGGAAAATTGATGTGCAAGTTTCGCACGGATGAGGTGCCCGCACCGGTGGTTGCACTTCTAGTGCAATGCGCAAAAGGGGTCTAGTTTATGTAACGAATAAAATATATAAATAATATAAATATAATGTAAATGATAATAATCATAATTAATTATTAGTTAAGTAGTAATCAGATTAAAGAGGCATGTTAATAAGACATGACTCTTCATGAAGAGACACTTGCTTGGTATATAAGCAAGCCTCTCATTCTCATTGTAAATCATTCTCATTCATTCATTCATATTCATATTTAATATAATATATATATCCTCAATGGATAATTTCATATTCCAAGTCTTCTGGAGTAACTAATTGTAGAAGGAAATTTGTTCGCTTCATGTGGTATCAGAGCAGTTCGGTCTTCTAGGTTGCTTAACCGGTGCACAAAGCTCGTTCTCCTATTCAAGTCTTTGACTATCAAAATTCATCAACCTTGTTGTCGTATAATTGAAGCATTTTGCTCAATATTTGGGAGTTTCTCCTTTTCTCTGTTTTTCTAGGTCTTTGGCCATAAAAAAAAATTAACCAAAAAAATATTTAAAAGTAAATAAATTAAAAAAAGAAGAAAAAAAGTAAAAGAAAAAACAAAATGAATACAAAATCTCATACCAAGTATATTTAAAAAATTTTACATGGAGAAACCTGTGGTTTTAAAAACAATCCATAGTAATTGCCCATGGTATTTTAAAAAGTTAAAAGAAAAAAAAACAAAAAACAAAAGGAATACGTTTTACTTTTTATGTGGAGAACATTTTAACGGAGGTTTTAAAAACAACCCATGGTATTTTAAAAGTTAAAGAAAAAACAAGGATACAAAAGCTCTTACGTGAAAGGTAAATATTATTTTTTACAGGAGGTTTTAAAAACAACCCATGGTAATAGCCCATGGTATTTTAAAAGTAAAAGATATTTTGATAACATTGGAGTAAATAGGTGTGATCTAAATAATTTTAATCGTTCAAATCTAAAGATTATGACCATACCAAGAGTCACGTCTCAACCAAATTAGTCACGTCTCATCCAAATTCTCTGAGAAAAAGAATATTATTATAATTATAAAAAAGGATACTATATAAGCCTTATATAGTTACATATAAAAGGAAAAGTGGGTCTCAAAAAAGTATATATAAATTTTATATAATTATAATTTTATAATATATATAAAAAAAGTATTATTATGTAAAAAAATTTATTAAAAGAGTGAACAAGAAAAAGAAGAAGAAGGAGAAGAGAATACATATATATATATATAAAAGAGAGTTAAAAAAATTATATATATATATAAAAAAATTATTAAAAAAAAAGAGAGATGTCGTCCACAAAGAACAATGGTTTCTTTGCACTATGTCCTTTTTGTTCAGAAGGATACCCTAATTGTCAAGAATCATTTAGAAATCAAAATGTGGTTTGCACAAAATGTTACAAAACTTTTACCTTAGTCGAACTTTTAAGTGATGCAGATAAACAATTAATAGCAAGAAAAATGAGAAAATTAATGGCAAGATATAAGGAAATGAAGAAAACAGAATCCACATTTCAAGTTGAAAGCCCATCATCACCCCCACAGAATGATGTAATCCAGTGTACCGAGAAAGTGCAGTTAAAAGATCAAGAGAATGGTAAAATAGCCAAAAGTCAACAAAACAAGAAAGCATTAGAACACGAACATAAAAATCTTATGGATATGCATTACAAAGAAATAATGGAAAAGGACGAAGAAATTTCTCATCTCAAGGACCACGTCGAAAAATTACTGGCACAAGTGAAGAAGACTAAAGTCTCAAAGAAAGAACTCAAGCAGCATTTATCAGAAGGAAAATTTACATTTAAAGAACCTTAATAAAAATTTATTAGAACAAATTAGAGATCTAAAAGATGAAAAACTTAAAATTCAAGACACTAAAAATAAGGTTGACGAATCAAAAACCAAAGAACTTTTACGTCTAAGAAACCATAATCAAAGTCTTCTCAATCAAACTAAGAAAATTAAGGAGGATAAGAAAGCATTAAAAGATAAGTTGGAACAAGTCACTCAAGTAGAAGTATCAGAATCCCTAGTCGCAACCGTTCAAACTGAAAATAAGGGAACGAATACCGATCCCGTGAATATGATAGCTCAAGAAGACAAGTCAGTTGAAGAAACGACACACGTAGATGTTCCAGTTCAGATAATAGACATCCCAAGTGAATGTTCCATAACCAATTCAACAACATCTTTTCCAAAAGAAAATCTAAAAACTTTATATCGACATCCGAATCATGAGAGTAGACAACTCAACCATGCTACGTATCGGGACCATTCAGACCAGAAAAAGAAAATTTATGTTTCAGAGAATAATGATGTAAAATCAATCCAATATTATGCTAACATGTTGTTACAAAATTCCAGTGATCACTGTACTATACAGAAGATTAGTCTGGGATGGTTTGATCCCTTCTCAGTGCGACAATTATGTTTGTCTCTAAGAAGATCATATCAGCTTGTATCCACGAAGATGACTGTTCCAAGATAGAAAGACGCTTGAAGCCAAAAAAGAGATCAAGACTTTTGTCATCAACAAGCTTTGAGGACAAAGCTTTTTGAGGAAGGAGGCAATGTAACGAATAAAATATATAAATAATATAAATATAATGTAAATGATAATAATCATAATTAATTATTAGTTAAGTAGTAATTAGATTAAAGAGGCATGTTAATAAGACATGACTCTTCATGAAGAGACACTTGCTTGGTATATAAGCAAGCCTCTCATTCTCATTATAAATCATTCTCATTCATTCATTCATATTCATATTTAATATAATATTTATATCCTCAATGGATAATTTCATATTCCAAGTCTTCTGGAGTAATTAATTTGTAGAAGGAACTTTGTTCGCTTCAGTTTAACTGGGAAAACTATTTATGTGGAGAGTTCCTTGATAACTGCTACAAGGCACATGAGCAAGGAAAAACTTTTCACTGTGCATGGCATCTATTGTCAATAGTACTGGTGGCATGGGAATTTCCCGAAGATAGCCAGTTCCTGACGATCACACAGGATCTTCTAGAGGTAGTGAAGTACACTTTGCTGTGGGCAACCTGAGATGCACAGAGGATAAGGGAGAGCGAAATATTCTGGGTGCTCATGGAGATGAACATCAGAATGTGGATTAGTTGCAAGCTGCAGTTATCACCCATGGTCTACAATAGTTTGCAGAGCTTCACGGAGTTCAAGATAGATTTCTACCATGTCTACATTAGGGCGCCGAAGGACCCTATGAAGACGTGGCACGAGTTACCCTATTTGGCAACTGATGATGTCATCCTCGTGGTCCTTGAGTCATGGCTACCGGAGTGGCGCACTCCAGCTGGCTCCGTGGTGGAAGCGGAGAAGTTCACCATGCAGCAGAAGAAGGAAGAGGCGAAACTGTAGATGGCACAGTTGGCAGAAAAGCACATGAAGGAAGTAGAAACAGCTAAGGGCTAGGTGTTGCATGATGCTTTGAAGTTGGCAGAAGAGAAACATAAGACAACATAAGAAGAGTGCGAAGGACAGAAGTCACCTTCGCCTGAGCTAGACACTGAAAAAGAATAAGGTGGCGTGAACCCGTAGATAGCCTCCATCCAGCTCAAATGTTCATGCCCAAGAGAGTAGGTAGGGCTGCCAAAGAAGTCAAAGGCTTGAAAGACTTTGTTTGACCCAATCACCCTCACTGAGGGGGATCTCCATGATATTGGAGAGATGGTGAGGGATGTCACCATGGAGGCACTCCAACAGTTTGAGGAGCAACACCAAATGGTGTTGGGGACTCTCTGGACATAGATACAGGGGTTGCATGTGCGCACTCCACAAGTTGGCACTCTGTCAACTAGTCTCGCAGTAGGTACAGTCGTGGCCAAGAAAATGATGTGCGCCCAGATGACTAACACAATAGTGCTACCAAATGGAACACTCGTTATAGAAAATGAGGTCAAAAGGCCTATGATCAGTGGGTTGAAGGCAATCAAATTAAACGTGGCTGCGATCCCTTGGGAGACACTCTATATTTTGCAAGATGGTGTCACTACAGAACTACAAGCTAGGTAGGGTCACACGCTCCATGTAATGAGCGAGCAATGCATGAACATTGAACAGTTAACCTTGCAACACGACAAGGTAGTGGCGCAAAATAGAAAAATAGTGTAGGTGGTGGAGGAAGCCTTCCAGATGGTCTCGTAGTTGGCCATCCAAGCAGAGGAACCAATCGAGGTGTGTGTTTGAAAATTAGCAGTAGGGGTACGTGAGGCAAAGGAAGAAATGTCCCGGATTCAGCTGGAGCTGAACCTTCAGATACCAGAACTACAGTTGAAGGTGCAACCGTCAACTCCGCCGGAGGTTAAGGAACAACGCGCCATCACGATTACCACAACAATGGTAGCGGCCAACACTATAGTGACAGACTGCACAAATCTGTTCAAGCAGTTGTTCGAGGTCCTCACCACCCTGTAGGAGGAACCAAACATACATTGCCTAGAGATAGAAGCGTGCGAGCTACAATAGAGATACGACGAAGTAAAAGTGTTGGCTTGTTGGTGCCTGACCTAGGTTCAGAGTTAATTAGCCAAATAAATCCCTGTACTACTGTCCCTTTCGGTAATAGTCCACGGAGTGCGGACTGAGGTCTCACCCGAAGTAGTATGGAGGGGTGCTAGAACCAGGTTTCTGCACCCTTGAGATGTCTGAGGGTTTGATTTGGTCCAACTGCTTGTCCCTACATGCAAGTTGCTTCGCGCACTTTCCTGGCCTTTGTACCCTGATATACTTGCCTTCGTGTAGCCCTAACCAGGGGCGGTCAGGCTTCCACACTATTGGAGCTGCGCTCTACTCTATTTCCCTAAGTCTCACATGAGTTCTTACCTATCTTCCTTCACCAGTTAGTTATCTTCGTGTAAATAGAAGCCTTGTATTATATTTAATTATACAGCACACTCATATAAGTTCACACAACAAATAAATAGTACACTTGCAATTTATACTCAATAATGCATTAAATAGGAAAAGATACATAGAACTAAGGTAAACTTCTCTTTATTAATTCTTCCAATGGTTACAGACTCAACCTGCCCTGCGCACTCAGCTACGGACTACTAGGCCTCTACGCACTTAGCTGCAGAGCCTTCTCCTACTCTATGACCCAAAGACACACTTTACACTTTGACTCAGTCTCTCAGACTCATAATTCTTCTTTTCCTTCTCTATATGCTATGTGCTATCTTCTACACTTAGATCCTCACTCTATTTACTGAACCATACTGACTACTACACTGGCTAGGTGCGATGCATAATGAGTGATACACTGCTCAGGTGTGATTCATACTGTTTTGGCCTTCTATAGGGTGTGATGAGTGAGGATGGACAAATGTCTGGGACAGTTTGCTAAGTGGATGCTCATAGAATATTCTAGAAACTTACCCTCTGACACTTGCCTCTCTGAATTTTCCCAAGGATGAGTAAGAGATCTAAACTTCAGTTATCTCTTCTCTTGTGGAATCAAATGTAACAAGTGGAATGACACTAATCAAACCCCAGAGATGACTCACACCCTTGCACACATCTATAAATGGATCCCTCATCCAAGAGATTCAGGGGCTGGAATTTTGTGAATTGCAAGGAAGTGTTGATAGTTTGTATATGAAAAAGAGCATTGTATTGTTGGTGTGATCTTGCTATTTCATGAGGTGAGATGGCTTCATGCTGGGAGGATGATGCTGGATCAGACAACTGTGTTGTAATTCTCCCTTCTATTTAATAAAGTTCTTCAAGTTTTCTTCCATATATATGATTGTGCAATTGTGAATGCTATTATATGTTCATTATATATCTGATTCTATAATGTGTATGTTGTAATAGATCAAGATGCATTGACGATTCTTTGTTACTGTGTTTCTACAGGTACTCTCCAAGTGGGATAAGTATGGGGAGGAGTTGCAAGCTTTTTCAAGGGGGAGAGAGATCAAACAAGGGATTAAGCGGAAGTTCCAGGTTAGTCCTACTATCTTTCTATTATCCATTACACATAGAAGAAATCGTTGAATTGCTTTAAACTGTTGTTTCTAGGGTAGCTGCAAAACCTAGAGGGCTAGTTGCTAGAAAAGACACTAGTTTTCCTAGAAACAAAATGGTGACTCCTCTGGGGATCGAATAGATGTTTGTTTGTTGTTATTGTATGTTTTATGTTCAATTTGATAACCTATAGACAGAGCCTAAAGTCGGCCATATAGCCTTCGAACTGATCATTCTTTGCAATTGCATAGTAGATGAATGTTGCTTCAATCAATCTCTGGTTTAGTTTATGAATTGAACATCTGACTTGCAAGCAAATATAGATGCCCTTTTGGTAGTTCAGTAACCTCTCAAGACATTCCTTCATACTTTGCTCTTTATTGTTCATCAAAACCCACCTTAACTCATTGAAAACAGCTCCACATTTGAGCCAAAACCCATCTCAGTTGCGCTCCCTGGACCATTGCACTGTCTCCCACTGTGACTCAGTATGCATAACACCTCTTGAGTGCAGTAAGTGTGATGCATCTCAATTTCTGTGAAGCCTAGGTGCGATGACTGAGTGAACTCTTTTTCCATTCTAGAAATTGAGGGTTTTGACCTTGTTTTCAGTTTTGTTTGGTTGTTTTGTTGCTTATGAACAATGCCTCCTTACTGAAGCCTGCTTGCATCACATGGATCAGCCTCCATTGATTAGGATTAGAAAATGTTTTTATGTATTTTTCCATCACTTACAATCCTTTGTTGAAAAGTTGCTTAAATCAATCTGTCGTTTTGGTACAAAAAGTGTCGTAACTGTCGTTTTGTGTCAAAAGGAGAAGTGTCGTGGAGTCTTCCTTCCCTGGATAGTCGATTGAACTTTTCATCATGTATTTGATTTGATTTGTTGATATTTGAAGTGTCGAAAGAATTTTCTATTTGAAATTGAAAAGTGTCGTTTAGTCTTCCTTTCTATTTTGAAAAAGAAATTGTCGAAATGTCACTTTGAGTAAAATATTTCAGATCTTTGCTACACTTGGTTTTCCTTTTTGGCATTTTTCACAGTAAGGAGAACGAAAACAAATACATGCATCTGCATTTGCATTTAGGTTTCGTGCGAAAAATGATTTAGGAAAATGCACTAGTGTGTGCTCTTTGCTCTTTGTTTGAAGGAATTGTAATCTTCTTTCCCTAGTAGCTAGGATTTTCATTGCTCAAAATAAAAAACGATTGTTTATCATTGTAGATTGCATTTTAGGAATTTCAAATCATCAACATGCGGTGAACCATTGAAAGGAAAACTTTAAACAAGATCAACTTTAAAATAAATCTTAATGAACTTAACGACGCTTTGGAACTTAACACAACACATCTAGAGGTCTAGGCTAGAGACATGTTCCGGCGTCATAAAAATTAGTAACTATCATTTTCATTGAAGGTTGGGTGATTCCTCCTCCTTGATACGATAAGTGCTAGCATGGACTTGTGCTCCTTGTACCGTCGAGTATATATTGGGAGACCACAATAGGCTTATATCGTTTATCCATAGGAAGCTGAGTCTGCCGCCTTATTGATCATAATGCACTGAACACGACATTTGGGAAGATTGACTACCATACATAAGTCCTTGGTAATTTCTCTTTAATTTATCACCAAGGTGTATGTTGTAGTTTTTTGATTGGTTTAGTAATCCCTCTGTCTAGATTCTAGAGTAGTCACTTTCATTCCTTTTAGACTCTTGAAAAGAAAAGGTCCATCTGAGCACTTGTCACTTCATGCTCATTAAAAATCAAAGGGGACTAAAGTCATCTTTAGCTTTTTCTCGACTCTTAAAAACTAAAAAATCAAAGTTGTGTCAAAGCGTCTTTAAAATTAATTGAATTTGGAATAACATCCTTGTTCCTTAGCTGACCTTAGGTTGAGATATATGGAGTCCACCAATCAAGGAATCCATTTTGAGGGGAATCCTAGTCCTTTTACTTCTTGGGGAAATATTGGTGCTCCTCATCTGGCCACATTGTCCCTTCTAGGACTTACCATTGGCCTGCCAATATGGCTGTTCTCAACCTCAGTGGCTCACAATGCCACAATTCCTTGACAATTGAATCAACCGCTAGCTGATATGGAAGTTGACCCTTCATCTTCTTCTTCGTTTGTTTCTCGCTCCCCTTCTTCCTCTTCACTTGGTGAAAGTAGTGATGCTAGTAACCAGGTGGCTATAAAGAAGAAGAAAGGGAAGGAGAAGAAGAAGAAGCCAATTCAGCAAGGGGGCAACCAAGGAATCATTTCTTTGGGTGCATCAGCTGGTGAAAATCCACACATTAAAGCTCCTAAACCTAAATTTCCTTGCATAATTTGTAGAGGAGACCATTTTCATCGAGATTGTCCCTGCTTTCCTCAGATCTTGAGAGAATTGTCTCCCCAGTGGCACCGTCCGGTGTCACCAACCTCTGGTGATCATGTTGATAGCACACCATCAACAAGTGATAATGAAGTTCATGGACAGAAAGGAAAGGTAAAAATTCCATGTAGGATATGTGAAGGTAATCATTCCCTTCACCATTTTCTTTTTTTGGATGAAGCCAAAAGAGTGTTGGATAACCATCCTGCTTCACTGTAGTGACTTCCATCTGGTTACTAGAAACTCTCCCCAAGTCCTTCGCTAGTTGAAAAACTGACTAACTTAAATCAATTTTCGGTCGAAACTACTCTCTCTAAAAGTGAAACTTATGAGTCTATACCTGACCGAAGTCAACAGGTCGAGGTGACAGTTGACCCAGTTTTACCTTCAGAAGATCGTACCCTTCCAGAAGAGAGTGAGAACGATACCATTCAAATTCTTTTTGTTACATCAGAATCTGATGAACTTGGAGGAAATCCACCCGTTCTTTCGCAACAAGAGGAAAATCCTCCAGTTCTTGAAACTCAAGGGGTTAATTCAACCATTTATTTAGTACCCCCTCCAAGCAGTCTAGTCACTTCCTTTGATTGGAATCGAATAGCAAGATCCCGCCTTCCTTCTTATGTGCCTTTTCGGATCATAGTACAAGTTTACAAAATGATCGTATCTGGCACTATCATAGATGAAGGGGCATCAATGAGTATCCTTTCCTCAATTTCTTGGAAAGCGCTTGGTTCGCCATCGCTTATGCCTATTACATAGAATCTGTTAGGCTTTAACAAAGGAACCAGTCAACTGTTAGGGATCCTTCCTAAGTTACTGATCACTTTGAGAAGGAAAACCATTCAGCTGAATGTGATGGTAGTCCTAGGACCGTTAGATTACAATCTGCTCCTTGGATGTGACTATGTTTATAACATGGAGGCTATTGTTTCAACACTCTTTGTTACACTAAAATTTGTCACCATGACTATTTGCAGTTAGTATGGCTCCATCAACTGTCATACTATTCTCCTTGGTAAGTCTCATACCTCTGCTCTTCATGTCAAACTTCAAGAAAGAGAGAAAGTCTTTAAAAATCTATATATCTCTGGGTACGCAGTTTCTCTTAGCCTTACCTGCGTGTATGCACCCCAAGTTCACAATACCTGCGTACCTGTACGCTCTGTCTGTAAAGGGGTGGGTGCGTACTCCTGTAAAGGTCAAAAGGCGCAGGTTTCACTCCAAAAAAGTTACTTGTAGTCATTTCTAGAGCATTCTAGAAGCTTGTTTGACGTGTATGGAGCGCCTCCAGATGGTTCATGTATCCCTATCAAAGAGGAACTTATCCAATCAAGAGGGGAGCTATCCCATCCAAAGAGGGGCTTATCCCATTGATGGTGGACCTGAATAACTTCCTCTAGAGCACTATAAATACAGGCATTGGGCCAGAGGGAGGGGAGGTTGAAAGCTGAACATTCCTAAGGGTAGATGCTGCTGGAATTAGGACTCCCTTGTAAAGCTTGAGAGGAGAGATTCCCATCCTTTCCTAGCCTTATTTGAGAGTGGGTGAGCTGATCAAAGTAAATGAAAACTCTTGCTGGACCGTAGGAGGGACCTGCACAACACCAAGGCTCAGGTTGTAATGGTTTCTTTTGTTTCCACTTAATACAAATGAACTCATTTTTCTCAACAGATTGTTATTCATGATTTGTTTCATATACTCCTTGGTCTGTATGATGGATATGTATTATTTTATGAGTTTATCAGGTGCTATTTAATCTTTTGGCTTGTTAGTGAATGCAGGTTTCGAAGAGAAGGAGGAGCTCATCCAGATCGGCGAGGCTAGACTAATACAAAGCGTTGGACTAAAGTTATGTTAAAATCACCTGATTACTTGTATTCTAAATGCATGTTTAGAGAAAGGTAGTGTTTATTTGTCTTGTTTTTCACTAGAAAGCCTTTGCTTCTAGGGAGGTCGGTTTTGTCCGCAATATTGACTCTTTCCGCATGACAAAATGGCGACTCCACTGGGGAATCCATTGATGTGAATGATTTTTCCTTTGTTTGAAACTTTGGTCTGAGAAAAGTCGTTTGTTTTCTGGTTTTTGGCTGTCTGACTGTGTTTTTGGGTGGGCTAGCTTAGGGTTAAATTAGATTTTAGCTTTTCTTAGTTTTGCTATAAGTACACAGCCTCTGCGTTGAGCACAGTGCGTACCTGTACGCACTGCAGCTTTGTGCACAGAGCGTACACGCACCTGTGCAAACAGGTTGCCTGCGTACCCTGTCAAAATTGAGAAAATTTCAATTTTCTCCTTTTTTGCCTTTTAGATTTTGTTTTTCATTTGTTTTTCTGCCCAGATCCATAGTTATTTGCCATCAATCTTCACCTAAGCTTGTTTCGTCAGTGTTGAGAGTTTTAGTGAAATTCATAGAGATTTTGCCCTAGGGTTTGATTTTTGCACTGGTCCTGTAGTGACTTTGGCTTTAGAGGTTGTCAAACTTTGGATCTCCCTGGTTTTGTTCAGTCCTCTTAGGAGTCGGGCCTTTCATAGAATCCACCCTTGTGAGAAACCTACCTTTGTGTCCTCTCTTTGCGAATCTCGAAAAAGTTTGTTGATTGAACTTTGAATTTTATTCTTGAGAAAAAGAACAAAAGATTTTGATTTTTGTTTTTGACTGGTTTTTGGTTCTGCATTAACTAGTCCTTAGTTACATTTTGACTGAGTAAAACATCCTGGAATCATCTTTAGTAGGCTTTTGCCTCATTAGATTTACTTTTAGGTGTGTTTCTCTTAGATTTGCTTTTGAGTGAAATTGAGTTGATTTGATTGCCATAGCTTTTTTAACTTTGATTTCTGTTAAAGTAAGTTTTACATGCTTTATTAATTAGGAAAAATACAAAAAATATCTTTTGAAAGAAAGTTTGCTTTGGTAGCATTTGAGTTTTTGAAAGGAAAAGGAATTTTTGTGAAGTAATTAGTGGTCATGTGTTGTATGTTTTGAAAAGATAGAGAGTTTGTTTCTTTGGTTTTCATTGCCAAGAAAGTTGTCTTTATATCAATTTTGCATTCTCCAACTCTCTTAGCTAGGAAATTCATTGAAAAGAAAATTAGTATAAATCATCCTAAGTGTATCTTTTTAGTGGATTTGAGTCGAGTCTACACACCATCAGTTTCATCTCCACTACCTTTTGTCTTAAAGAAAAGCCATAAAAATTAACGCTTAAAGTAAAATCAACTTAGTAACTTTTTATTTACTAGGGCTCTGAAACACCAATATAGATCAGGCTAGTGTCTTGGAGTAGGAGAGTAATTAACTCTCCAAGACAGTAAAACCAAAGAAGTAGCTCATCTTGTGGTAGGATAAATCCAACTGTTTCATTTGTACTCTGGGAAAGCTCCTCTTAAAGGAGAAGCACGAGACCGTGTCCGAACCAGTGAGGGGATCAATCCTCCTTCATTGGGAAAGACGCCAGATACGCACGTACTACAAACGGTAAACCTCGGCTTATTGTCGAGGAGCCTGGGGTCACTTGTCGGTAAACCTTGGATTATTGTCAAGGAGCCGGCAAGGGGATTGAGCTTGTTACTCTGCCCTTGCGTGCTATCGGGTCGTAGACTGTTCCCCCAGGTATATTTGTTGCTATTGGTAACCTTAGTGACCATTAGCTTTAGGATTCTACCGAGGTGACGGTGGAGGGAAGATCCCACTGTACCTGGAGCAGACGTCAGCTAGACTCACTTGGATTTTCCGGGGGGTTCACTTCACTCGAGACGGTTAAAGTGGAGGAAATTGTGCCGGTCTATTCATTAAGTAGGTTGCCGAGGTAACTGTTCCGCCCACCACTTCTGTACTGAATTCAGCGATGTTGGGTTTCATCTCCAACTAGTCTTTTCGGTCCGGAAGGCTACTGTTTGTGTATGGTTTGACGCTCTAGATTCTTTAGGCGTGTGATTCGAATTTGTTTGGTTCTTTAGAGACTTTAGGTGGTTTGCTTTGAGATTTTACTTTGTTTGCGTGTGCAGTAGTTAAAAGTTTTTAACTGTGGCTGAATTACCAAGACAGTCCCGTAGACTTCGGGGCAAGTCTCCTGAGATTGTTACTGTGGCCGATTTGTTGAGGAAGTCCTGTAGACTTCGGGGCGAACCTCCTGAAGAGGTTCCGGGTCATTACGAAGGTTTGAAAGTCCTTGTAACTCCTAGTGGCAGTAAAGTAGGTTCACCTGAAGAAGGAGAATCGTCGTTGGTAGTCCATCCAGATTACCAAGGTCTAGAAACAGGTTATAATCTTGAAGCTGTTGTAGTTTCCAAGCTTGCTGGTAGTTTTTCATCTACTAGTGATATAGGTGAAGAACCTGAAATATCTAAACCTGTTACTCCAACTTCTAGTGCACCTGATTCACCTAGGGTAGAAAGAGTCATCACCGAAAATCTTCCTGCTGGTTTGATAGCTATTGAAGAACTTGCTCCAAAGGAAGAATTTGGCGTCTCTATCCTTGAAGATCAACCTACTATTGATCTAAGGGAGCGTGAATCCATCTTTTACAGTCCTCCTAGAAGTACTACTTGGTACCTTTCGTTAACCAATTATTTAGACAACTCAGGGATAAGTTTTTCTCCACCTCGTACTCCTTATCCACCTGGAGGTATTTATACTCCTGTAAATATGTCTGGTCAGTCGTCCGTGTTCACTCAATCTCCTGAATCTTTCTTGTACGGCGGTCCTTCTGTTCCCTCCAAGTATCAGTCACTTTCTGGTACTTTTGCGGGAGCATCTCCTCAACCCATTGAACATGGGTTATTAGCTGGAAACAATGGTAATAAACTGTTGAGTGTAGGAGACATTTACATGATGCCAGGTTCAGTTCCCGGTTCTCAACCTCAAGGTGGCCAATTACCGCCTGGGGGGCAACCTCAAGGTACACAAATTGCGTCTGGGGGCAACCTCAAGGACAATATGTACCCATAGTACAATACATTCCTCAAGGTCAACCCCAGCCTCAATATGTACCCCATGGTCAACTTCAGTATCAATTCATAGCTCAAGGTCAACCCCAGTATCAGTACTTACCTCAAGGGTATCTACCTCAAGGTCAGTACTCGAGTCAAGGTTATCAACCACCTCAAGGTCAATCTTATGTTCAAGGTACGGGAAATGTACCTTTCAATTATCAATCCTACCCTCAATCTGGTTATGGATCTCAATATCCTCAACCTGTCATGGGTCAATACCCCGGAATGAACATAGTGTGGGATCCATCGCAAGTTCAACAGGTATTGCAGCCAAGCGTACAATTGTCATCTCAAGCTGGACAACCCTTAGTTGCTGGTTCACCCCAACAACCAGTCCAGTCTAATGTTCAAACTTTTGTACCTTCGGCAGTTACTCAGTCGCCCATTGCACCTAGTACTCCATCTCAAACGACTGCTGCAACTACCGCGACATCTGTTCCTTCCACCACACTTACTTCTGGAGTATCGACAGCTCCGGTTTCTACTGTTTCTGCAACTACTCCTCAGACATCTTTACCGTTGTCTGGATCTACGGTTCAAACTACGGTTCAGATGCCTGTAGGACAACCTGGTTTAAGTACGTTTGTCACTAGTCAACCACAATTCGCTTATCAACCGTACCAGGGATAGTACCAATACGGGCCTGCTGTCCAACAACCAGTTTACCAGTATCAACCGTATCCTGGGTACACTTATCAACAACCTCAGCAACCCCAGTACGGTCCGGTTAATCCTGGTTTTCCAGGAGGATACAATATCCTGAATACGATTCCCATTCCAAGTTATCCTGGATATCCTCCTCCTGGGACTGGTCTTGTGACCCAGAGTTTTAGGGATCCTAATCGGCAGTTACCGTTTATCGAAATTTTGGATTTACCAGACTTGTCGCACCTAACGAACGATCCAATAAATTATCTTCCGTTTTGGCCGCCAATGCCAAATAAGTTGCCCAGTGATATACCCAAGTTCGAGGGTAAGTCTGGAGAGGATCCGTCAAATCATGTGATGACTTACCACCTCTGGTGTGCTTCAAATTCCATCTCAGATGATTCGATCCGCTTACGTCTTTTCCAGCGTACGCTCATTGGTCTCGCGGCCAAGTGGTACATTGAGTTACCACGGCCCTCTTTTTACAATTTTAGTCAGTTAGCTACCTCGTTCCTAACTCATTTTCAGTTGTCGGTCAGATATGATAATGGCACGGAGCTACTAACTTCATTAAAAAAGTCGACGTCCACTTATATTTCCGATCATATACATGAATGGAGACGTCGACGGTGATTAGTGAAAGTTTTTATCCCGGACCAAATCTTAGCTAAATGGTTTGTTAAATCATTATTACCGAAGATTACTGAAGACGTAGCTAAGGCCGTAGTAGTTACTGAGGAGCAAGTAATTGCTCAAGCGCAGTACCTTGACTTAGTTTACACTCAGTTAGGTACGTTACATGAAAAGATCCCAGATCTTCCAAAGTCAAATCAAATCGTTGCTGCTCCTTCGGGATCTCATGCTGCTGATGGCATGATTGGTACGGTAAATACTAAAAGCAAGAAGAAATCTTCAAAGAATTCTTCACCCATTATAACCTTACCAGACTCCCCGACAGGAGAATCTTCTCCTGAAATTTCCGCTGATATTCACGCTTTAGAGTCATCTACGGCTAAATCAAAAAACGGTGGGAAGAAGAAAGGTAAGAAGAAGGGTAAAGCAGACAAGACCCCAAAGGAGAAAACAGAAAAGTCGGAAACCAATGACGAAAAGCGCAAACCTCGATATCCTTGTCTTATTTGTGAAGAGGATCATTTTACAAGAGATTGCCCCCATCGGGCTAAGGTTGTGAAAATCGTCAAAGGTTCCTCAACTCCTGCTTTTTTGAAAGATCCATTTTCAAAGCAGGAGAGTAAGATGATAGGTTCTTCCTCGGGTGCCACTGAAGAACCCATATTGATGATGTCTCATGTAAGGATTGCGACTCGATCACAAGATTATGGTAGTAAGGGTCCTATTGATGGATCGAAAGAAGCAGAATCTTCTCATTCAAATCCATCAACCTCAGCTCCTGGTTCCGATCCACTACAGATCGAGAAACCTAACCCTGACTTAGTAATCAAACCGCCCGCCAAAGGTGTACTTCGAAGGTCTGCTTTCAATCCACATGCAAGAGCGGCCCAGAATTACAACATTGTTGAGGATTTAGCTGTTTCACCCTCGGCAATGTCGGCTTTAGAAGTGCTGCAATCATGCCCAGCACAGTGAAAATTACTTTTGTCGGCTATAGGAGCTGTTGATGTTCAGGACCCGAGTTCAACCAGAATCGACCAAATGAATGTGGTCCGTGAGGAATCCCTTTTCGCGTCAACCTCGGAATTAATAACATTTCCCGAAGTTGTGTCATCTGACGAGCAACTTTGTGAAGTCCTGTGCGTAGACGATTTACCATGGGAAGATCTCCATCATAGATCTTCATTTATACCTGAGGATGATCATTTTGAAAACGATTTCTCATCAATCTTTACAGCTGAATATGTCAAATACGCTCAGAGTCCAATGAAACATCCTGATTCAGAGCTGAATTTGGGAAATATTTCTCGCACTATTCCCATTGACATTTCAGTCAAGCCCGGAATTCTTGAACACATTCATATAGGTACCTCGTGTTCAGATCACGAAATTCAAACATACAAGGCCCTATTTCAAGAATTCTGCGACGTGTTTGCCTGGTCTTACGAGGAAATGCCAGGAATTGATCCCGCCATTGTTGTCCATGAAATCAAGACTTACCCGGACGCTAAACTCGTCCGGCAACGTCTGCGTCAGATTCACCCATGAAAAGCGGCTGCGATTAAAGCAGAAGTTGAGAAGCTGTTGAAAGCAGGTTTCATTTATCTGATCCCGTTAACGGATTGGGTATCGAATATTGTTCCGGTTAACAAAAAACAGGAAAAAATAAGAATATGTATCGACTATAGGGATATCAATCGTGCTTGTCCCAAGGACAACTATCCAACACCCTATATTGATCAAATAATTGATGATTGTGCTGGTAGTGAAATATTTTCCTTTATGAACGGTTTTTCCGGTTACAACCAAATCAATATTCTACCTGCCGATCAACCAAAAACGGCTTTCATTTGTCCATGGGGGAGATTTGCTTATTGCAAATTACCTTTTGGGCTTAAGAATGCCGGAGCCACTTTTCAAAGGGCGATGTCTTATGCATTTCATGACATCAAGCACATTGTGCAACCGTATCTCGATGATTTGCCCGCTCACTCCTTACATCGAGCTGATCACCTTGTCCAGTTACGAGCAATTTTTATGAGGTGTAGGCATTATCGTATACGGTTGAACCCACACAAATGTGTCTTCTGCATAGAAGTGGGACGATTGCTGGGATTTGTAGTTTCAAAAGCTGGCATCCGCGTCGATCCCTCGAAGGTAGAAGCTATCATCAAATTGCCTCCTCCTTCGAGTCTTCGCCAACTCCAAAGTTTGCAGGGGAAAGCAAACTTTTTACGCCGATTCATTCCTAACTACGCCGAGATTACTAAGGGTTTTACCCGGTTTTTGAAACAAAATACTCAATTTTCTTGGGATGAGATAGCTCAGAAATCTTTTGATGTGCTGAAGCACGCATTGACCCATGCACCGTTGCTGCATCCTCCCAACTACAACCAGGATTACTTTTTGTACCTCGCCGCCGCTCATTCCACCATTGGAATGGTCTTAGTGCAGGAAGATTAATTCGGAACGGAACATGTGATCTATTATCTTAGTTGGACGTTAAATCCCACTGAGCTCAAATATTCACATGTGGAGAAATTGGCCTTGGCAGCCGTTCAAGCTGTCCAACTTTTTCGTCACTACATTCTTCTCCGTAAAACTACAGTCATTTCAGATTGCAACCCTATGATCTACATTTTGACTAAACAATTGCTAGGGGGCAAGTACTCTAAATGGATCGTTATCCTGCAGGAGTTCGACTTGGAATTTGAAAAATCTAAGTCTAAGAAAGCATTAGTTTTTGCGGAGTTGATGTGTGATTTCCCACGTGCTGACACAGAAACTGTGGCAGAGGAACCTATTACGGACGAATCTTTGTCTCTCATCAACACTTTAGATCCGTGGTATGGGGATATAATTGTCTATCTCCAAACCCAATCCTTTCGGCCCGAAGTTTCAAAGTCGGAACGTCGGAAAATTCGATTCCAGTCCCAACAATACAAAATTATTGGAGATACTCTTTATCGCCGTGGGGTGGACTTGGTTTTTCGTCGTTGCTTAACTCATGAGGAAGTTGAAAGGGTTTTGAATGACTGTCACTCTGGAGCGTGTGGCGGTCATATGTCTGGGTATGCCACAGCCCAAAAGATATTGCGCGCTGGCTACTTTTGGCCATCCTTGTTTAAAGACTGTATTATTGCGGTCCGGAAATGCCACAACTGTCAAGTGTTTGATCGCAAGATGTGCGCACCACCTGCTCCTCTCCACCCTATAATTGCCGTTGGTCCTTTTGCTAAATGGGGTATCGACTTTATTACATGTAACCCTCACTCGGCCGGGGGGCATGCATATATCATCCTTGCGGTTGATTATTTTACTAAGTGGGCCGAGGCGATGCCTACATTCGAGGCAGATGGCAAGACAGCTGCGATTTTCGTATTCAATCACATTATTGCTAGGTTTGGTGTCCCACAATCAATAATCACTGACCATGGGCGCCATTTTCGAAACGTTATGATGACAGAACTTACAGGCCAGCTTGGTTTGCATCACGATAGCTCAACTCCTTATTATCCACAAGCCAATGGCCTGGTTGAGTCTATCAACAAAGTTTTAGTTATCATGATCCGACGAATCATTGGTATTCATCGGTCGAATTGGCACAACATTTTATTTTCCGCGCTTTGGGCGTACCGAACCTCAGTGAAAACATCAACAGGGTTCACTCCTTTCCAACTAGTTTATGGTTTGGAAGCAGTGCTCCCCATTGAATGCGAAATCCCGTCACTTCAAATGGCTGTTGAATTACTTCCTGCTACTTCCGAAGAGGAGAAGCGTCTATTATACTTAGCTCAATTAGATGAGACTCGACGTGACGCTGCATTGGCAATCGAGACTCACGCAAAATGGATGAAAGCTCAGTATGATCGCAACGTGACCCCTCGAAATTTTTCGGAAGGAGACCTAGTGCTATTATATGATCAAGATAACGATAAATTAGGTGCTGGAAAATTCGTTCCTATGTGGCATGGGCCCTACATTGTCAAGCGAAAGCTAGCAAAAGGGGCCTATGAGCTGGTAGATTTTGATGGGGACTCTTTGGGTAAACCTAGAAATGGACTTTACCTAAAGAGCTATTATGCTTAAATGATGGGTATGGAGATTTAGTTAGGTTAGATTTTTATTTCTAGCTGGTGTGTTTGTTAGTATAGACAGTGTGCTTAGCTTAGAGAGTGTGTTTTTCGTCGTTATTATGGTTTATCTTGGTTTTACTCTTGATATTGCAGATGTCGACGCCTCTCCAAACGTACATTGGATTTGCTGATGGTGTTTGTCGTAGTACACAGAATATCTCTTCCGCAGCTTGGGTTATCTATTTGCCCTCTGACGAGTTAGTTTCTATGCATGGGGTGAGCCTCGGTCAAACAACAAACAACATTGCAGAATACAGTGCAGTGATTGAATTATTGTCTGAATCTATTTCGTTTGGGATTCGGAGTTTGATAGTGAGGTTAGATTCTGAACTTGTTGTATTACAGCTTAATAGAGTATATGCCATTAGAAATCCAGTGTTATTAAGGTTATTTTTGAGAGTGCGCCTCTTGGAACATGAATTTGATTACATTGAATATCAGCATATTCCAAGGTCATTAAATACATTAGCAGATGCAATTGCTTCTCGAATGTTAGACAGACATTTGCGATAATCATACATGTAAATTTAAAAACATTTCATCACACATGTTTAACAAGATAAGCCGGTAATAATGATATATATAGATAGGAGTGTGTCAAAAAATACATCGTCTTCGATCATAGGTTGAAAAACACCTTATGATCGGCAAAAATGATAAGTACAAAAAACCAAAATGTCACATGTGTCTACAAAAGTGACCAGCCAGTCACTGGTGGTGCTCTCTATACGACACCACTGCACGCGCTACCCTACACAAGAACCTCCTAAAAGGTCCTGGGACTGCGACCACATAGCGCTGAAGTCTAATAGGGATATCATCTATAGTCGTCTCTGGTATGTCTGTCGTAAGACGCTCTAGGTCTTGTTCCAACTCGGCTAAGGTCTCTGCGGCCGCATCCTGTGGGGCCGGTGCTGGTGCAACTGGTACTCTCCTCTCGAAAGGCTGGAGATTGGCCGGATGCTGTGGACCTACATCTGCATTTCGAAAATTGTCACTTTCATTTTTGAGACGATATAAAAACAAAAAAGTAAATAATTTAAAAACTTGTGGAAAATGAAGTACCTGTGTCATCCCACTGTTCTCCCGGTGGAAGAATCATGTCCGGATCTCCGCGAAAATCAACTCCGGCATACGGAAAATCCTGAATCGAGAAGACCTGGTTCTCTAACCAGTGAAAATACTCCGGTCTAAATCGGACAACCTCCGTGCCCTCGTCAGGATGACTGGCCATCACCAAAATCCATCGCATCAACTTAGGCTCTCGGGGAAGCCCAACCTCAACAGTGAGCTGCTGTGGGATCAGCATCAGAACCCTCTCTAGGGAAAAACTCACAACTAAGGGCCCATAACCAAAAGTCTTCAGTTGTCCGTTTTTGGTCCTAGTCAGTTGGCCCTTTAAGTTGGCCAACACAGCATCGCACCAGTTGAAAATGGTGCCCTGATAGCAATCAATCGCCATCCGCATCTGGGATCCAGTGGTAATGTGCAAAGCGGCAGCCCTGTAAAGTCTGGTAACTGTAAAGGCAATTACCATAAGTTCAGGTCGGGATATCTTTTTGATATCTATCCCCTTATCCTGGTTTTGGTTATTACACCACTCTAGCCGAAGGCTAGCAATGGACTGGCCACCCGGCCTAGTCCCGGACAGAGTCAATTGTTCGCCCCTCTTGGGCAAACCAGTGAGGAAGTAAATATCATAGGGCTCTATCTCGAGCTGGTGCCCTCCAATGTAAAAGCACTGATCCTGAACGTTCCACCTTTCGACCAGCCACTCTAGAAAGTGCACCTGGGCCCTCATGCCAGGTATGGCCCAGTATTTGTAAAGACCACATGCCTTCAAAGCATCAATGCAAGGTTGATGATTAATCGCGGCCAAATCAACATCTTCGTGTTCCCTCTTGCACCAATCAAGCATGGTGGGCAATCTACACACCATAAAACATCTGTTAGAGTCCATAAAAATGAAAATTTTTGGTTCATTTTGGAGAATTTGGAGTTTAAAAATCCACTCCGCGGTGTACGCAGCCATCCCTTTAGAGACAGGGCGTATGTACGCACCTTCTCTTAAGGCAAGCTGCGTGGGGCACCTGCGTACCCCGAAAAGAGGGCCTTGAAACCCCCAAGGCCTCCAAAAAATAAAATTAAAGCCTAAAAATGAATTCTAAACAGATGGAAATGCAAGGGAGGATGTTGTAGAATACCTGATGAGACGGCGTTCGGTTTCGACGGTCGGATTCTCCGCAATGTCCACGGGAAGTTTCTTGCCAAAAGCCCTTTTTCTCTCCTCAACAGTAAAATGGTAAAAATGAAATGGTAAAAGCCTTTTTATAGGTTTTTTGAGTAAATAAATGTCAAATTTGTTTATTTTCCACCATGAAAAGGTATTTTTCAAGTATTTTTATCTATCTTTAAACAGGTATGAGTAATGTGTTGGTTTTTGCGCAGGATAAAAGGATTTTGAGGAAGAAGTCATTTTTCACAAACAAAAATATCAGAGTCATCTTTTAAGCCCTTTTCTGACTCCCAAAACATGAAAAGATTGCCGAGCATTTCTTTTACACTCGTTAAAACGGAATTAAAAGACGGTCCCCTTATAGCCCTTTTCTGACCGTAAAAACAGGAAAAGATTGCCGGATTTTTGTCGTTTCAAATTCGATACTGGAAATAAAACGACATGTCCTTGATCGCTTTTTACTTTTCAGGTCAAAGACACTAATCATAAAAGTACTCCTTGGTCGCAAGATCAAGTGGTTCTCTCAAGTATTATTTTATACTTTTTCGGCCTTGGGAGACACAACTTTACGAAAAATTTCAACCTGGAGTCTTCTTAAGTTTTTTCAGACTCTCTAAAATTGAAAAACGCCGAGTTTCTCCTATATTGGACTCGTTAAAATTTCACAGTAAAGGACATGTTCGATTACAAACAGGAACAGACCACTCCTTCTTAGGGTTCGAATCAAAACTAAGTTGGACTCATCCGAAGGATGAGCTTATAATCAAGCATATGTTATCCTCCTCAAGCTTGTAAAAAATAAAGAGGTACTTGCCAGAAATGGTGGGGGAAAATAGAGAAAAATGAGCCTATTTGTTATCCTTTGTCTCAGAAGAAGCCTTATCACCACTCTTGAACACGACACTTTGCATTCACCTGGGTTGGGAAATCCTTTGCCTCACAGTTGATCAAACCACATTGAAAGTCTTCCGCCGGGTATTAACTTTGGGTCAAATGTCACCAAGCCATCTGTTATGTCGTTATGTGTTCAAGAGGTCTCTGCATATAAACCATTCATCTGCAAAATACCCGTCATCCATCTCGACCATCCCTGAGTCAGTCCTTACAGCTACATTTCTTCAACTTGATCTATGATTTTGTGTTGTGGGCTTGCCTGCAATGGGTCGCTTTCTATCGACATCAACACATTATCTAGAAAGATGACCTAGAAATCGTCAGTACCTTGAAATCTGCATGCATCAATGGCAGGTTTCTCGCCTTTGACGACGGTTTACATCATTGACTTTCGATCAAAGGATTCCGTGAAATGTTCGACATCAATTCATTCATTCACATCTCATGGATTGTACTGGGTACTTTGAGAACCATTGACATCACTGGTGGTCTCTCTCACGCTTGTTAACAGTTTACATCATTGACTGGTAATCAAGTGGTTTCTACCATGTTCGACATCAACTCATTTATACGCATGGATAGAATCGTACCTGTTCAGAAGTAGAAATGAAGACCCTGGATCTAGTTTCCACCATCCAGGCTGCGAGGAGTTTTGTATTCATTATACAGTAGACCAACTATAAACAGATGGCTGCGTCCATACTGTGTCTACAAAGTCTATGATTATGATGTACGGTGAAATCATTCCTGTATCAGAGCAGTAGATAGTTTGTTAGTTAAAGTTTTCAATCTGAGTATGGGAATGCCTACCTCGGCGATGATATGATCTTATATATGTATTTTGTGTTGAATACTTGCAAGTTTCGACTGGGCTCTCCACAAGATAATCCTTGAAATGATAAAGTACTTCACCCTTCCTAGATGATATGAAACCCTTATCTACTACAGACTTCGCACTTTAGGGGGCAATCTGTTACACTAAAATTTGTCACCATGACTAATTGCAGTTAGTATGGCTCCATCAACTATCATACTATTCTCCTTGGCAAGTCTCATACCTCTGCTCTTCATGTCAAACTCCAAGAAAGAGAGAAAGTCTTTAAAAATCTATATATCTCTGGGTACACAGTTTCTCTTAGCCTTACCTGCGTGTACGCACCCCAAGTTCACAATACCTGCGTACCTATACGCTCTGTCTGTAAAGGGGTGGGTGCGTACTCCTGTAAAGGTAAAAAGGCGCAAGTTTCACTCCAAAAAAGTTACTTGTAGTCATTTCTAGAGCATTCTAGAAGCTTGTTTGACGTGTATGGAGCGCCTCCAGATGGTTCATGTATCCCTATCAAAGAGGAACTTATCCCATCAAGAGGGGAGCTATCCCATCCAAAGAGGAGCTTATCCCATTAATGGTGGACCTGAATAACTTCCTCTAGAGCACTATAAATACAGGCATTGGGCCAGAGGGAGGGGAGGTTGAAAGCTGAACATTCCTAAGGGTAGATGCTGCTGGAATTAGGACTCCCTTGTAAAGCTTGAGAGGAGAGATTCCCATCCTTTCGTAGCCTTATTTGAGAGTGGGTGAGCTGATCAAAGTAAAGGAAAACTCTTGCTGGACCCTAGGAGGGACCTGCACAACACCAAGGCTCAGGTTGTAATGGTTTCTTTTGTTTCCACTTAATACAAATGAACTCATTTTTCTCAACAAATTGTTATTCATGATTTGTTTCATATACTCCTTGGTTTGTATGATGGATATGTATTATTTTATGAGTTTATCAGGTGCTATTTAATCTTTTGGCTTGTTAGTGAATGCAGGTTTCGAAGAGAAGGAGGAGCTCATCCGGATCGGCGAGGCTGGACTACTACAAAGCGTTGGACTAAAGGTATGTTAAAATCACCTGATTACTTGTATTCTAAATGCATGTTTAGAGAAAGGTAGTGTTTATTTGTCTTGTTTGTCACTAGAAAGCCTTTGCTTCTAGGGAGGTCGGTTTTGTCCGCAATATCGACTCTTTCCGCATGACACTCTTCCAAGTGATGTGTTTCTCGCATGAAGGCAAGATTGTCACCATTGACCAGTTTTCATTTCACGGTTCAAGCATAGCTCCAAGTCAATGATCATACCTAAATGGTCCTTTTATATCAACGGTGTCTCTTCAACCTTCATTCCATCCACCTAATTGCCATGAGTAGTTTGGTGAATGTAACGAAGCTTAGTGGTCATGCACCCTTGTCTATTCTGCAGATGAACCCAGCTGAAAAGATAAGTTTCCCTGTAGGTTATGTGATTGGTTTGACACACCATTCACCTTTGTCTATTTTGCAGACAAAGCAAAGGAAGCGTTTTGTCTATTCTATGGACGAAACCGTCCTACCTAACCACATAAGTTTCCATATGGCTACTAGAGACTCTCCTTTTCATCATGCTGGGGGGCATGCAAAATTTTCATTTCCTTTTTCAATTTTCATTTTCTAGCTTTTATTTTTGACTTTTCTAGCTTCTTAGCTTTGTCATTTCTAGCTTTTTAGTTTTGAGTTTGCGTAGAAACAGAAACTAGTTCAAGCATTTCTTGTCGTTTTAAGCTTGTAAAAAAATGAAACTGACACTGAGCATAGTTCCCCCACGGTTCAAGCTCGTTAAAAAATGAAACCACCGTAAATAACCTTTGTGATTGCCATGCTATCAGCCTTTTAAGCCTTGGTTGTGAGCCTCCCATCACCTCCATTCTTTTGGCCGATCATACGCTTCCACTTAGTTGTTTACCATTTAGAGGAACAATTTCGATGAATGGTATTGTTAGCCAACCTCTTCCCAGAAATGACCATGTTTTGAGAAGTTCCAAGCTTACGTGGAACCAGTTGCTACCCTACACACCACTCGTTCCTAAAAATCGAGCCTCCTTTAAACCCTTTTCAGACTTGTTAAATATGAAAATATTGTCGAGCAATTGGCCTTTCCAGCTCGTTAAAGTGATTGGAAGTGCCATACCTCCTGTATATTTTAATATTTTTCAGACTTGAGGGATTATCTCACGAAAACGTTTGAGCGCTTGTCTCTTTTTGGATCGTTAAAGTGATTAGAAAAGTCATCCATTTTGTATTATTTTAATCTTTTTTGAACCTAATGTATTATGGTACAAAAAAGAACTCCTGGAGTTTTCTTTTCATCCCTTTTCAAACTCTCTAAACATGAAAAGGACTGAGTTATCCTTGTCGTTAAACTCATTAAAAAAATAGTGACAAACTCGTCCATTCCTAGACAAGATAGAGTTTCCTTTTCGTCCTTTTTCAAACTCTTTAAACATGAAAAAGACCGAGTTATCGTTGTCATTAAACTCGTTAAAACAATAGCGACAAACTTGTCCACCCAGACAAGAATGAGTTTCACTGTCGCTAGACTCGTTAAAACATAGCGACAGGTTTTCTCAAAGGGAAAATTATAGAACAAGCATATGTTATCCTCCTCAAGATTAACAAAAATAAAGAGGTACTGGTCAGCAATGACTGGGGAAAAAGGGAAGAAAACTTGAAAACTTTATGATAGTAGGTCGCTCTTGAACATGACACTTTCACTCCATCACCATTATTGATTTGGGTTGGATTATTCCGTTCACTGGTCATCTCACCATTGGTCTTCCACGCCATCCATATTTTGGGGTTAATGCTACCAATCCATCTCCATGTCGCCAATATGTTAAATAGAAGTCATTTAGTCGAGAATTCACCATCTAGTTAATGCCTCATCCACTGCAATACCTTCAACCTCCATTTTTCATGACCGCCATTCCTGAACCTTGTGTCGTCGATCGTCTTCACCTCCAGAAAATCATTTGCTTCGTTTCATGTCATAGATGTGGGATACATTAAGGCCCTCCTACAATGAGTCACTTCTTGTCGACATCAGCTCATTATCCAAGAATTTGACTTACAAACAACCCTTTTAGTACTTTGAAGCTTGCATGCCTCAATGGCAAGTTTCTCACCTACGGCGACAGGTTGACATCAATGGCCTTCGGCCGAAAGATTTTGTGTGGTGTTCAACATCGGACAATATATTCACACCACATGAATTTGTACTATAGAATATTGAGGGTCATTATCATTATCAGTAATTCCTCTCGCATCTATTAACAACTCACATTATTCGCTGGTAATCAGGCAATGTCTTTCCATGTTCGACTTCAAAACATCTCTTCACATGGATTGACTTGTACATCAGGCGAAGATTGAATGAGTTTGAAGACCCCGGATCTAGTTTTATCCATCGGGGCTACGATATATTCAGGGATATAAAAACATAAAGTGTACAAGGACGTTGCACAGATGGTCATCTGGACCAAGGATGATGACTCTACACCTGAAGAATCACCAGTCTAAATTTGCAGACAACTATCTGGTCTATGTACATGAAATGAATTTATAAAGCTGAGCATGGGAATGCCTGCCTCAGCTGGATCGTGAAAAAATTATATTACGATGATGTATTGTATTTTATCTTATATAGATCACCTTCCAGTTTCAAAACCTCTGATCCTCATGACAAAGCATTTCACCCGACATCAAGATTTACGACTTCATGCTTTAGGGGGCAACTTTTATAGACATGTTTGGGCACTTCAACCCCAATCTTATATGTCGATAAACTAGGGTTCATAAACATCTAAAAGAGTTGTTTCATACCCTAAAAGAACATGGTCATCTAATTACATCATTCCCCAAAAGTTCCACCTGAAAAACCATCTAGAAATGGCCTAAACTGAACCATACTGACTGCTACACTGGCTAGGTGCGATGCATACTGAGTGATACATTGCTCAGGTGTGATGCATACTATTTTGGCCTTCTATAGGGTGCAATGAGCAAGGATGGACAAATGTCTGGGATAGTTTGCTAAGTGGATGCTCATAGAATCTTCTAGAAACTTCCCCTCTGACACTTGCCTCTCTGAATTCGCCCAAGGGTGAGTAAGAGATCTAAACTTCAGTTATCTCTTCTCTTGTGGAATCAAATGTAACAAGTGGAATGACACTAATCAAACCCCAGAGATGATTCACACCCTTGCACACATCTATAAATGGATCCCTCATCCAAGAGATCCAGAGGCTGGAATTTTGTGAATTGCAAGGAAGTGCTGATAGTTTGTATTTGAGAAAGAACATTGTATTGTTGGTGTGATCTTGTTATTTCATGAGGTGAAGAGGGCTTCATGCTGGGAGGATGATGCTGGATCAGACAGCTGGGTTGTAATTCTCCCTTCTATTTAATAAAGTTCTTCAAGTTTTCTTCCATATGATTGTGCAATTGTGAATGTTATCATTTGCGAATGCTATTATATGTTCATTATATATCTGATTCTGTAATGTGTATGTTGTAATAGATCAAGATGATTTGATGGTTCTTTGTTACTGTGTTTCTACAGGTACTCTCCAAGTAGGATAAGTACGGGGAGGAGTTGCAAGCTTTGTCAAGGGGGAGAGAGATCAAACAAGGGATTAAGTGGAAGTTCCAGGTTAGTCCTACTATCTTTCTCTTATCCATTACACATAGAAGAAATCATTGAATTGCTTTAAACTTTTGTTTCTAGGGTAGTTGCCAAACCTAGAGGGATAGCCGCTCGAAAAGACACTAGTTTTCCCAGAAACACCTGCCATGCGCACTCAGCTGCAAGGGTTTGGACACTCAGTTGCGGACTACTAGGCCTCAGCGCACTCAGCTGTAGAGCCTTGTCCTCCTCTATGACCCAAAGACACACTTTACACTTCGACTCAGTCTCTCAGACTCATCATCCTTCTTTTCATTCTCTATATGCTGTTCTATCTTCTACACTTAGAGCCTCACTCTATTTATACAATCACATGGTCCATGGACCATGGGTAGGTCTATCAAACCGAAATTACAATACAAAAACAAGCGCAAATAACCCTGTGGCTTTATTATGACTTCACACTCTGCGCCCACAATTCGCGGAGCTTTTACAAAGGATTTTGTCAAAACTTGGGCTTTGAGCCCCAAAACATGCCTTGGGGGGGATCCATGCCAACCAGGCCCCCAACAAAAACATCGTGACTCACCCTCGAGTCACTCTATTGACGTGGAGATCTCGCGCGGAGTCCCTCCAATTCTCCTCGAACTACTGCAAGGTCAGTAGTGCACTGAGCGGTTACCTGCTGGATCTCCTGTACGCGTTGTTCCGAGACCATGGTGTCGGAATAGCTTCCTTGCATCTGTGCTTGTGTCCCCTGCATTTTTGTGGCTTTCCTTTAATTACTGTTGTGATGGTGAAGGCCTTGTCGATCCAAGGCTGAACATGCGCCTTTAGGACTACTTCTTTGTGCCATGCCGTATCCACCTGTTCTTTCAGTGCTTTGGCCTATTGCATCTGCGCGAACCTCTAAGTGAGGGCCACCATCTGTGCAGTTCCTTTGACGCTGACATATTGCTACTGGAGTTCACGCACCTCTGTCTCTAAGCGTTGGATGCTGGGGTCCTCCTGCAGATTCGTGAGGACCTCAAATGACTCCTCCAACATTCTGGTGCAATCCCTTACTACATTTCCGATATCTTGTAGTCCTGTTGTAATAGCACTAGCGCGTTGTTCTCTTACTTCTAGAAGGGTGGACGACTATGCCTTCAATCGTAGCTCTGTGATCTGAAGGTTTAGCTCCAGCTGAACCTTAGTCATTTCTTCTTGCACCTCACGTACCCTGGCTACTAGCCTGTGGATGCGTGCCTCTACTGGTGTGTCTACTGGGATGGGCAACTTAGGGACACTTTGACAAGCTTTATCCAATACCTATACCAGCTATCGATTCTACAACACCACTTCGTCGCACTACAAGCTTAACTATTCCATCTTGATTTTATGCTCGCTTAGTACTTGCAATGTGCTTCTCTCCCTAGCTCACAGTTCTGAAGTAATCCCATCCTACAGAATGTATAATGTCTCCCACGGGAGTGCAACCATTTTGATTATGATACCCTTCAGTGCACTAATTGTAGGCTTGTCGGCCTCATTTGTTGTCACCAGTGCGCACTATGGTATTTGTCATCCGAGTGCACAACATCTGCTCTACTACGGTTGTCCCTACTGTGAGGCTGGTTGAAAGGGTACCAACCTAAGGAGTGCGCACCTACAACTCCTGCAACTATTCTCTGAGGGCCCCAACACAATATGGTTCTCCTGCATAAAATTATGGAGGGCCTCGTAGGTGACATCATGCATTGTCTCTCCAATGTCGTGCAAATCACCCTCAGTAAAGGTGATCAAGTTAATAAACAACTTTGATGCCACTGCTTCAGGTGCTACTGCTTCAGCTGTGTTGATGTGGTTTGTGGGTCCATGCCTCCGTCATCTTCCTCTACTTCCTGCCCATGAGAAGGTAACTTTTGGCCCTTGTGCACCTTTGCGGCTACCTCCTGCACTATTGCTACTACTGCTGCGACCTTTTTATGTTCAGCTGTTATCTGTGTAGCGTCCTATGCCTCTTGCAATTCTATTGCCACTGCCTCCTTCCTTCTCTTCTCTGCCAACTAGGCCATGCATAGTTTTGCCTCCTCTTTCTTGCTCTGTGCCGCAGACTTCTCCATTGCCGTGATGTCTAGAGTGCGCTACTCTAGCCGCCATGTCTCCAGTACGCCAAAGATTATGTCGTCCATGGCTACAAAGGGTAGCTCTCTCCATTTCTTGGCTGGGTCCTTGTGTGCTATGATGTACATGCTATGGAGGTCTACTTTAAACTCTGCAAAATTTTGCAGGCTATTGTAGACAGTGGGTGATAATCTTGACTTGTGGTTTATCCCCATTCTAAGGTTCATTTCCATGAACACCCAGAATATCTTACTATCGTGGATCCAGTTTGTATACTTTGTGGCCTAGAGCAAAGCATACTTCGCGGCCTCTGGTAGATCCCTGTCAATTGTGGGGAACTAACTGTCCTCCGACAATTCCCCTGTCATGAGCACTATGGATAGCAGAAGCCATGCATAGTGGAACATTTTTCCTTGTCCCTGAGCCTTGCAGAAATTCTCCAAGAATTCGTTGCAAAGGAACTTAGACCAGTTAAATTGGACCCCCTCCGCGCACTACTCAGCAAGTTCTACCACCAGCGCAGGTACCTTGTCCATGCGGCACTTGTGCATAACCTTACTTGCCAGTATTTGGGTCGCCACTCTTACTACTTTTTCATTGATGCTGGATATGGCATATCCCCTCTTCTTCTTTTCCAGTTTATACTTCTTCTTCATGGCCTTCGCAATGGCCAGGTCATTGCTTTTCCCATCCAATATAGTTGTGGGGTCCTCTCCTTTACATGGACGTCGGGTAATGCGGTGAATCAAGTGGTCCGTGATAGGGATGGGCTCCTCTAGCCACAAACACCCACCATGCACTAGGCAGAGCAGCTGCCTGATGATGAAAGTTGTTATTGGGGTGTAGTGGAAATGCGACACCCAAAGCAAGTTTAGTATCCCTGCCTTTTCCGTTCTACGCAACCACCTTTGCGGCTCTAATTTGGTAACCCTCGTTGTGGTGTTCTGCTTAGGCTTCATGAGCTGTGCGGTCTCTAGGTGAGGGAACTTCTCGTGGTCAGCGAGATTCTAATCTTCAAATTTTGAGCTAGGAACCCATCCCAGGTGCATGCCCTAAAAAATGATGTTGTCTAGGAGGAGCGAGGTCTAGAGAGAGCTCTTTCTCTCATCAAGATCCTTGGGCACTTTAGCCTTCTTCTTTTGTGGGGGCATATAGGCAGGTAGCTTCGTTGGAGGGAGTGCAGGCTCAGTTTCTTCTTCCATGCCTTCATCCTCATCTTCTTCAATGATATGGTCCTCTAGGTCTTCCTCCTCCTCGTCAGTTTCTATGTTAATGACTTTCCCCTTCCCCTCTACTGTCAACCTAGTGTGTAGCGGGTTTCATAGGGACACACGTATGGGAACTATCGCCTGTTTGTATTTTTTTGGCCTCGGTGTGCGCAGTGATTTAGGAATTTCTGCCACAATCCCAGTGCCTTCTAGGGCATCCCCTATAGTTAGGGCCTGCACGACCTCTTCAGCTGTCTTTCCATACTACGTGGTCCCAACTAGAGGGGTCGTTTGCACCACTGCATCGCCCATACATGTTTACTGACTATGTCTCCTAACGCAAAGAATGTGTGTATCTGCGTACGTTTCATACCATATGACTGTATCCATCTAGGCAGGTGGGCATGTAGACTGTTTCATCCTAAAATCTTGTCTGTTAATCACATTTGAGACTTCCCAAAACACATGTGCATCATCCTCCTGCATTCATGCCAATCCTCAAAGCTTCTTTGGTGCATACCCCACCACCTCGTGGGCGTAGCGTGCAGTACCCATTTCAAAGCTTCGAAACGTTGTTGTTCCGACACTTCTCTTTCAAATCTGCTCAGGAAGTCATCCACCTCACTTAACCCATCATACGTAGGCAGATCACTCACCTTCGTCGATACACAACGTAGTGATCTTGTAATCATGTTATAGTTCAGTGTGGTTACCTTGTGTAACCAGTTCTGCCATCATTTTATTTCCTCGTCTGAATCCGATGTGCAAGAGCTTTTGCACTCCCATGAGATTCATCCATCCACGGTTGGATTCATCTAGTCTTGCTCTCATGTGGTTATCTTGTAGATGTAGTCCAAGTCATTTTCGTTGTCGTAGTTGCGCACCGGCTCCATGTAGCACGATCCTTCTGCAGGGTTCAAAGGTACAACTATGCACAGAGACTTTTTCTCAAAAATCATCTTTTGCTTCTTCATATTTATCACCCCACTCATGTCAGTGGCCTAATATTTTCCTAATAGTGTGGGGTAGGGATTTTTGTCATCAACAACCTCTATCACTTCGAAATCTGCTAGTGCACTTGCTCCTTCAATATCTATTTTCATTCCCTACAATCTCCCCATAGGTAGGATATTTTGCTGGTTCACCATTCACAGTTGGATAGGAGACCATTGCAGTGTAGGCCTTCCCATGCACTCCCATGTCTGCTTCGGTAGGACGTTCGCATTCGATCCTAGATCCAGAATCACTTGGTCCATCTCATATTCTCCAATCTGTGCGGTCAATCTCATCTCCCTTCCTGTTCACCTCCTGTGCTTCCCGAGCTTCTAGACTATGCACGGTTCTCCTGGTGCGGTCCCAGCACATTTATTTATGAGTTCCTGCAACCCCTTTATAGCCTTGCTGTCATGTGGCAGCTTCATGCATGTTTCCAAGAATGTTGTGAGCATCGATGGGTTCATTTCTAGCTCTGGTCTATCTTTACTTCCTAAAGTGGAGGCATTAACGAAGCTCTTCTTGGATTCCTTGAAGGTTTCCTTAGAGCGCTCGCAATCAAACTTTGGTTCCTTTATTGGAGCCTTGCGAACCCAAGTACTTTCTTCAGGGTGCTTGCCTTTGTCATCCCCTATCGTAATTCCACTTCAGAGCACAATATTTACATTAGGGTCTTCCTCGCACAACTCAGACCTCATCATTTGTAGGTTCTAAATCGGAGGAGGTTGGAGTGCTCCTTTATCGCGCAACCTTGCTATCAGTGTGGGAAAATCCTATGTCTCATGATTAAAAAATGTATGATACAAGCATGATGGTCACATTGGATTCATACAATTGTGGGCATAATGTCTTGGCCCTCTACAATTCTAACATATTAGTTGTCTGCGATCTCTTCCCGGTCCTCCTCCACCTCGGCCTCGTCCTTGCCCCTCAAATCTGGTTTGTGCCATCCCTACGTTCTAGTTAAGGGGCCGTGTTTCAACTTGAACTTTGTAGGTAGGATTCTGATCCATCATCATCTCATAACTTCTATAGGTGCGCTCATCATGGCCTACCGATCTACGGAAATTACAGAAAAACTACTGTGAATTCTGTGTGTACTTTTGTAATAAGTGGCAGTTGTCTGTAGCATGCTTTCCTCCTATCTAACAAATCATGCACCATAATGAAGGTGCCACGCCTGGTCTTCCTTGTGCCTCTAGTCTCAATGTCATTGGCCCTCCTCCCACGAGGTAATTCACGAACACTGGGTAGTGCTTCTTGTCATGTCCCTGGCCCTTGCACTTTATGCACCATACCTCATCGTGCACTTCTGGGCAAGCTGTCTTGTCTTGTTTCAAACTATGCATCTCAAGGCACAGGTTTTTCAACTGCACGTGAATCTGCTAAACTCCTAGGTTGGGATCCTGTATCGGGGTCTTGTGCAATCTCATTGTGACGTCCAAGGCCTCGACCTCAGTTTTTAGCCTCTGTTGTGATAGCACATTCCTTAGATGTGGCGTTAATGATGCTACAAAGCATTCACGGTGTTGTCCATCTGTCAACGTCATGTTAGCTTCATGAATTGTGCACTTCAGTCTCTGATCCAACTCCTAAGGAGTCTCACTTGGTAGCATTGTGATTTCCTTGAATCCAATGATAGACTGTGGCTATAAATTTGGCCTACTAAATTCTTTGTTTAGCACAATTTGAATATCTACGATCCCCGCATTCAGATTGTCATTGGAATGCTTAATGTACCAAGTGAGTGCGTGATCCTGCAGAGTGCTGACCAATGTTGATTTCTTTATATTATCATCCGTGACTCCCTGTGCTTCCCATAAAGCTTTTATCACGAACCAAAACTGGTTCGGATCTTCATCCGCTACTCCCTTGAACACTAGAAACTTTATCGTGCTTTCCATATTGATTCGTGGTGGTGGCGGAGGTGGTATGGGCGAAGATGTGGGTGAAGATGGTGAAAATGGCGGCAGTGTGGGTGGGGGTGGTATGCGCGGAATTCTTTGCCTTATCAAATTGATCACACTTCTTGGTGAGACCTTTGCGAGCTCTTCTGCACCCCCTCGTGGAGGTGAAATCAAGGGGCTATTTTCTAGTTCTGTACTACCTTCATTTCTGTAGATTCTCCCACTTCGCATAGCCCCAAACATCAATTTATTCACATAACCCATTTTTCACACAGTAGAATTTTAATCCAAGTGTTCAAAGATTTAACGTGCTTACCTCGCGGCCCTTTGAGGAAGCATCATTCTGCCTCGCTATAGTTGAAGGAAGTATCTATTGTGAACTCAGTGATGAATCCTCTTATGATTTGATTGAGTCAATGATCAATAGCACTTGTGATCTTATCCTCTGATCCTTCCAATTTGCGCACCAATTTTGGAGTCCACATAATAGGTCTGTTGAGCTTACACCTTCCTTGGCTATCTGTTAGCTTCGCGATCCACTCATATATCTTAGTAGGGAAACATGCGAAGAAAATTTCATGGATCTCTCTATATAAGTAGCATTCTAACCACTCTTCCTTCGATAGTTGCGAATTCTTGTTTTCCTGCGTCGCGAACTCGTGAATCTTTCTATCCAACCAATCTTCAATTCCTTTATTTGTCAGATTCTAGTGATACAACATCAGACATCTCTATGCAGATCTCAGTCCCAACAATGAAACCATTTGTTGGATTGTTGGGGCCTGACCCAAGTTCAGAGTTAATTAGCCAAACAAATCCCTGTACTACTGGCCCTTTCGGCAATAGTCCACGAAGCGCAGACTGAGGTCCTACCCGAAGTAGTATGGGGGGGTGCTGGAACTAGCTTTCTGCACCCTTGAGATGTTTGGGGGTTTGATTCGGTCCAACTGCTCATCCCTGCGTGCAAGTTGCTTCACGCACTTTCCTGGCCTTCGCACAGCCCTAACCAGGGATAGTGGGGCTTCCACGTTGCTAGAGCAGTGCTCGACGCTATTTCCCTAAGTATCACCTGAGATCTTACCTATCTTCCTTAATGAGTTAGTTATCTTCTCGTAAATAGAAGCCTTGTATTATATTTAATTATACAACACACTCATATAAGTTTGCACAACAAATAAATAGTACACTTGCAATTTATACTCAGTAATGCATTAAACAGGAAAAGATACATAGAACTAAGGTAAAATTCTCTTTATTAATTCTTCCAACGGTTATAGAATTGACCTGCCATGCGCACTCAATTACAGGGGCCTACGCACTCAGCTACCAACTACTAGGCCTCTAGGCACTCAACTGCAGAGCCTTCTCCTACTTTATGACCCAAGGACACACTTTACACTTCGACTCAGTCTCTCAGACTCATCATCCTTCTTTTCCTTCTCTATATGCTATGTGCTATCTTCTACACTTAGAGCCTCACTCTATTTATACAATCCCATGGTCCGTGGACCATGGATAGTTCTATGAAGCTGACATTACATTACAGAAACAAGGGTGGACAACCCTGTGACTCTATTATAACTTCACGCTCTGCGCCCATAATTCGCAGAGCTTATACAAAGGATTTGGTCAAAACTTGGGCTTTAAGCCCCAAATCATGCCTGGGGGGATTCCGTGCCCAACAAAAAGGGACTGCGTAGATGGTTGCCCTCACATGGAGGCTCACTAGGATGCAGCAGGCTAAAGCACTCAAGGAGTAGGTGGATGTTGCTCGGCATAAGGAAGAAATTTTGAAGGCGCACTTATAGCTGTGGATTGATGAGGCATATACCATTACAGTCTCCATTGAAGCAAAAATCACATAGCTATGAGAAACACAAGAAAGGATTTAGGACAGAAGTCCATCCACAACGGTCACTGAGCAATGCGTAGAGGAAGTACAATAAGCAGCCGCTCTGTGCACTCCCGAAACTGCAGCGATCTAGTCAGAGTTGGGAGGTATTTGTGCAAAGATCTCTGCACCGACAGAGTGTCTCAAGGGCGAGTCACAATGTTTGTGTTAGGGGCATGTTGGGTGTGGGATCCCCCAAGGGAAGTTTTGGGGCTTAGAGCCTAGATTTTGGTCAAAGATTGTAATTCTAATGTTAAGACTCCTTATTTTGTGGGCACACAGTGTGTAGTTTGTAAAAGAGTCATGGGGTTGTCCACCCTTAATTTTGTTAATGTAATTTTAGTTGTAGAGATCTACCCATGGTCTGCGGACCATGGGATTGTATAAATATAGCGAGGCTCTAAGTAGTTAAGACATCAATCAATTGATAATGGAATATGAACACATGATGTTTGCGAGATAGATCTATGAAGTAATGTCTAGTTTTGGGTCATAGAGTAGGAGAAGGCTTTGCAGCTGAGTGCGCAGACCCCTGCAGCTAAGTGCTCAAGGTGAGTCAATTCTATAGCAGTTGGAAGTATTAATAAAGATAAGTTTCATATCATTTATGCATATTTATTTCCTCTTTTATGCATCTATTACATTAGATATAAATTGCACTTTTAATGCTTATATGATGCGCGAATGTGTATATCTATGTTCAGATTAAGTGAATGTAAATTAGAATAACTGTTTACGTGAAGATAAGTAAGATCTGTTAAGAAGATAAGTAAGATACGTGGTGTAGTTTGGGGAAATAGCACAGTTCACTGCCATAGCAGCGTGAAAGCATCTCAGCCCTTATTTAGGGTTGCGCGAAAGACAATTGTGACACTTCGTGAAGGTATTGAAGGTTAGAATGGTGTGCGAAGTGACCTGCGTGGTGGCAGGTCTAGTTGGACTAAATCGACATCTAAAATGTTTCAAGGTTGCAGAAACTTGGTTCCAGCATCCCCCCATACTGCTTCGGGTGAGACTTCAGTTCGCGCTCCACAGGCTGATGCTGATGTTAGAAAATTATATATTACGGAGCAATGGAACACATAAAATATTGCAGAAATATAAACACAGAAAACGCACAAAACAAGAGAGACACCGATATACGTGGTTCACCCAGTTTGGGCCACGTCCACCCTGAACAACCAGTCCTTCCTTTCTATTATCTAGCAAAATGAAGAGACACAACCTACAGCAAATCCGCTGTAATATCCTCTGTTTTCTCTCACAGCCTCACCTCTCTATTTCTTGCTCACAGAATACACATGTATATCTCAGCCTCCAATACAATACCCTCATACAAAGAGAGGGGTTGCCTTCTAGGGCAAAAAACCCTAAACTAAACATAAGTTCTACCGTCAGACCATCTGCTTAATGAACGGCCCAGATTGACTAGAAATTACTATACTTTTACAAGGCAATTTTACATTTGTTTTTAGCTTCGGGGGCGCTGCCCCCGAGCCCCTGAGCCCCCGTCGGGGGACCGCTAGCCCCCGGACCCCCCAGCCGGGGGGTATCGGCCCCCCCACACCCCCCCGCGTGGAGGGTTGTACAAACTTCCTGGGGTATACATCCGGCTGAAACAAAGACCTCTGAACAATCATGCTCCACACACAACAACCGAAAGGGCCACTAGTGTAGGGATTTGTTTGGCTAAATAACTCTGAACCTGTGTCACGCCCGCATAAGCCATCACGTGTGATCCTATGGATCAACCTGTCTATGATATGTATCAGCTCCTCTAGCCACAGAAACCCATTGTGCACCAAGCATAACAACTGCTTGATTACCAATATTGTAATGGGTGTGTGATTGTAGTGCAACACCCATAGCAGGTTGATAGACCTGACTTGTCTACACCCATGAACCACTTCCCCGGTTCCAATGTAATCATCCTGATAGTTGTGTGAACAACACGGTGCATTAGCCATTCTGTCACCAATTGCAGGAACTTCTAAGTGTCAGCTAAGTCCAAATCTTCCAGTTTCAATAGCGTAACCCACCCCAAGTGCGGTCCTTCATAGACAATCTCATCCGGCAGTAGAGGTATTTGCAAGCTGACCTTGATTTCATCGATTTCCTTTGGCACCTTGGTCTTGCCTTTGCATGAAGGGACGTATTCGAGCAACTTAGTGATAGGGTCAGAACCCTCGACTTCAATGTCCTCCACTTCCACCCCCAAATCCTCATCATCCATCGAGATGTCCTCAATATATTTCTCCTTTAGCTCCAAGTTAATGTTTTTCTCTTTTCCTGTATGGTGGGCTTGTCCTTCTGTGGGTTTCCTCTAGGAGATGCGTGCACTAGTATCACAGCCTGCTTTCCCTTCTTATCCTTCACACTCTCCTTGGTTGGGGTAGGCTTCGGTCTAGGCATCCATTGTGACTTGGGGACTTCATCTAGTACCTCTGCAACATTTGGAGCAGCTCCCTCTGCCTCCACAACAACCTCCGGCATAGCCCCCTTGGCTGTCACTCCTTCAGCATCCATAGCTTTGGATCTTGGGATGAAAGCACGAACGAAATTGTGGTTGGATTCTGGAAATTGATCAAACACTAGGTAGTCAAGAAATTCTTCGAAGAATGCGTGGATCATGCACGTCTGAGAGCTCACCAACTCAATTTTCAAAATGCCAAGTGTTTTTCATTGTTCCTCCTCCTGTAATTTATAGGCCACTTTGAATTCAAATCCAACCATTTCCCCCACATTTGGTTCATTAATTCTGGATTGGCGGTAGATTTCCAAGGATCTTACCCATAAATTTTGTCTTAAATGTCAGCCGCCCACTCCATTTGGCAGCATTCTTATTGTCAAATCATGAGCAATGACTTTAATGGTCACTTTTCGGCTGACTTGCACGATTTCTCCTTAGGTAGCGCAACTCACTCCGCGCTGTCATGAACCCTGTGACATCTCTTCATTCTGCACAATCCTCTAATCGCGCAGTTCCCCAACCCAGGCAGTGTAGTCTATAGTCCAGCACCTCCTTTCAGTTGCCTAGAGAGCTAAGACTATGCTACCTTCATATAGTCTCCTGATCGAATCACTAGTGTATGGCTTCAATTGATTGCCATTCACCTTGTCTAGGAAGGGATCTCCGTTCAATTTAACCAACTAAATTGTTCCACAGTCGATAATCTCCTTAATTACGTAGGGCCCTAGCCAGTGTTAGCCTCCTATTGCGACAGGTGTTCATCTTTCATGATTGACATTTGTACATGCCAAATATGTCATACTTTGCATGTTGCAATGCTCCATATTTCCAGAAAGAGGCCAAAGAAGGGGCCATGAAAGTGGGCCAGTCTAAATGCCACTACTGTATTCCAAATTTTGATGAGTTAATCATTTTGAAGATTTTTTTGTTAAGGGAATGCCAAACAACTTAATCTTGGCCTCCCTGGGTTTCAATTTCTTGTTTTAGAATATAGAGAATCATTATCTATCCAAATAGCTTAATCTTGGCAGATTTGTAGATAGGTAGAGAAACAAAGGAGCCCAACTGCTTAATCTGGGTCCTTGGAAGAAATAAGTGTAGAGTTAGATATGAGGACAACAAAAAGAAAAAGGATAATCAGGGTCTGCAAGTCCAAGTGCACCCATGCAAAAAGAAGAAAAAATGTTAGGTAAGTTGGCTGGGTAAGTAGTTTTGTGGTTGCAGAATCAAGCTGTGTGATCCATTTCATGTTTTCAAGTGTTATATCTTTTCAGATCACAGTTATGATGCAGTTTTTCATTTGGAGGAGCTCAAGCAAGGCCTGTCTAACTCCCCCTTCTTCTTATTCCCCAAATCACTCACTAACATCCCCTTGAGGACCTTGGGATCTGCCCAACCAGTCCTGTTATCACTTCATTTTTGTAAAGCACCAAGTCAAGCTTTGACTTTCTTCAGTGAAAAGAAGCCACATTTCTTGTGTAAAAATCATGTCTCCACAGTCCATTCACTTCCTATGTCTAAATTTCAATTCACAAACTTAGACTCTCCCCTACACTTCACCCCACAAATTCATATTAACTCCTAACTCTATTATCTAGCTCCCTAGATCATTTCCCCATCCCCTATTATACAAAAAAGCTATAAAACTCCCCAAAAATATTAAATAGCCCCTCCCTTTGGCACTATAGCCATTTTTCCTAAGTCCGGGAAATGCTGAGTTCATTTGGGGCTTGGCATTAGCCCTTTTGCGTCCTAACCCGGGGTTAATTTGACATTCTGTTAAATTGACAACCACGGTTTCCCCCCCACACAAAAAATTTACACTATCCTTCGCGCATACATTCCATTTGGGATTAATTTGATATTCGATCAAATTAATAACCACCCGCGCCCACTTACAAACCCATAAAACCTGTGTTAACCAAAGTTTTAGCCCCTTTTTTGGCATAAATATTGTTTTATATATGCGCGGGCCCCGTTCCTAACCCTCTGCTGCCTTGTCTGTCCCGTCATCTGTTCGATTGACCGCGCCACAGATCTATGGTGGGTGGGTCTTTTTGTGCCCCGACATGCCGAGGGTTAGTGTCCGGGAGATGGGCAGTTTTCCCATTGTACTCCTGCCACGCGTCGCCCTCCCGACTGTGGCATAGCCCCCTCCTTCGAAACCACTTTTGCGTAAAAGTGGTGCGACATGAGACCGAATACTGCCCTCCCCTGTGTGACGTCAGCGCCACATCTCCCCCATGACGTCATCAACCTGCGGCGGCCTCCTACCACGTCGCTGCCACCATACTACCACATCATCACCTCTACCGTACCGCCACGTCACCCCGCCGTACTGCTGACGTCACCCTGTTGACGTCACCCTGCCACATCACCGCCGTATTGGGACCCACTGCTGATGTCATGTTGACGTCATGCTAATGTCATGATGATGTCATCGTCAAAAAGGGCGCAAAGCGCAAATCTGCACCAACAGATGCCCGGAATGAAAAACCGAGGCAGTTTTTGATGCGCACGCTAATCGTGCATCGCTAAGGGAAATAGGCCAAAATGGAAGCCCCCTCATGGCACGGCTACCAACAGGGCCCAAAAGTCACAAAATTACAAGAATTTCTTCGCGCAGGATTCAAAAAAGGGCAAAGACAGTTTTTAAAGCAACGGAGGGCTGAACAGCAACCATAAAAGGTCATTGGGATAGATTAAAGTGTTTAGAAGACATTAAAGAGCCTAGGTTCAGTGAAAGTGTATCAAGGAAGTGGCAAAGAGTATCAGTTAAATGTTTTTAATGGAAATCTTTATTCCCAATGCAGGTGAACATTGAATGGCCTCCAACAAAGTCAAAGAAAGCGGTGAAAGCTCATCAAGGCTCTCTGATCATAGTCAAAGCATTTAAAGCCACCGAACAACAATGGATCAATACCCAAAGCACAGTTATGGCCAAATGCCAGCACAGAGCTCCAAAGGACACCATAGTTACTCGTATTTTGAGGCAGCTGCCCCCGGCGCAGCATTAGATAGATATTTTGAGCATTTATTTCAGGCATATGTTAGGTTAAAGACACTTATTACAGTAGATCTATCTGAGATCTGATTTGTGTAGATATTTTACTTATAAAACCACCCCTAAATTACTGTTTAGAGGGTTGGTTGGTTGTATAGCTCCAAGAGAGACTCGCTCTATATACCTGATATGTTTTACTTAATCAAAGACTGCTGAAAGCTTGGAGAATGGACTGTGTGCTGTGTATTAACGTTTTGAAGAATTGAATGTGGAATTCTTGTGCTGCAACATGACTCAATAAGTGCTTCCTATCTCTGTTTCAATTTCATATATGTTTTTATCATACCTATATCACCATCTAAATTACAGAAAGAAAGATTAGCCTAGAATTTGCGTGGCTGTACTCTATGCTCAGTTTCTGTGACTTCTATATGTTTTCTACTGATTCAGGCATAAATATGAATTCCTCGTGGCTCGTATTTGCTCTGTTTCATTCATGTTTGAGAGTTATCTATGGATTCTTTATTTCTCCTAGATAGAGCTCATTCACCTTCCCTCTGTTAAGCTGAAAGAGAGATTCTTAACTGCCTCTCATTCCTTAGCCTTCAATCCATCTCCATTCAGCTTGAAAGTTGTTTCATGTATAACTGTCTTGCTCCATATTCCTCTTGTGACCAAGAAAACACACCAATAGTCCTATTCCATGACTCCACGCCCAATGGTTTGAACTTATCGTACTATACATTTCCTCTCTGCTTGAGAGCATCATCCTTCCCACCAAAACTCAAACAAAACCCCTTGAATGCAATAACTAGCCTAAAATCATCATCAACAAAGCTAAATCCTAAAGAGAGAGCCCTCTCTGACTATTGGTAGGCTAGGACTTGCAGTCCAAAGATTGGTTTGTGGTTACCTCGGCCGTATTCCCTTGGGAGTCAAAGGGAACAACCTGAGTGATAACAGCCAGTGCATTCTAAATTTCCCTGGAAATTTGTCAAACTTGTTGTTATATAACAAAACCAGATCATTTACCTTAAAGGTGTGCAGTTTGATGTGCCGATCATGCCGTGCTTTTTCACACTGCTTTTGGACCTATTGGTAAAATCCAGCTAGAAATCTTTCTTAATCAAGCTCAGTAAGTTGCACGAGCCTCTCTTCCAGGTCTCCATGATTCATCATACCCGCATGTAGACTAGGCATAATGTATTCCATGGGCATCACTACTTCAACACGATATACAATCCTAAAGGGTGTCTGTCGAGTCAACATTTTGCATGTTGTTCGATAGGCCCATAGCACTGCGGGTATGTGCAAGTCCCAATCACTTCATTGAGTGTTGAAAACCTTGGTAAGCGCATTCTCCAGTACCTTATTGAATGCTTCCACCATCCCATTAGCTTGTGGGTGATAAGGCATGTTTTTTTGGTGATACACCTGAAATTCCTCCGTCAGCGCGCTTATCGTTTCGTCCAGAAAGTGCGTATCGCGATCACTCATCAAAACCTTTAGACACCCAAATCACGTCAGTGCATACTCAAAGAGAAACTTCGCAGTGGTCATGCCTATGTAGTCCTTAACAGGTTGTGCCTCCGCCCATTGAGTCAAATACTCAGTCGTGGTGATAATGTATCGCGCCCCTGTCTTCTTTCCATGGGGTTGAATGGGTTCCACAAAATCTATCACCCATTTCTTGAAAGGTTGTAACGTCATCTATGGGTTTAGGGGTAGCTCATCTCTTCATGTTGGCCTGCTAGTCCTTTGACACATGTCGCACACCTTGCAGTAAGCTTTTGAATCCCGATGGAGGGTTTGCCACCACAATCCTAGACGTAAAATCTTCTATGCAGTCACCCTTCGTGTGTAATGCCCTCCCACGGAACCCCCATGATCGTCCACGAGGATACTGCTCCTTTCAAACTCTGGTACATATCATCATAATACTTCATTAGACCCCATTTTCTATAGATTTCCGGCAATGAAAGAAAATTCTATTGCGTGCACCACTAACTCCTTTTTCTGTTGGACAGTGTAGCCATCCAGGGCAGTTCTTGTCGTTAGGAAGTGTATGATGTCTTCAAAATGACCATCTGCAATGCACACTGCAAAGAGTTCCACGTCAGGCAATCCCTCCTCTAAATTAGTGGGCTCTTTCCCTGTTTCGATGCGTGACAGATGGTCTGATCCTGCGTTTAGTCATTCGGCTTCACAATAACTTCAAAATCATACTCCTGGAACAATAAAAACCACCTACGGATTCTCCCCCCAACACAGGCTTATTGACCAAGTATTTCAATGTTGAATGATCCGTATACATCTTAAAATGTCCACCCACAAAATAGTGTCTAAAGTTCTGGAGTGTGTATACCATGGCTAATCCTTCACGCTTAATGGTAGAATAGTTCTTCTCAGCCTTGGATAACCTCTTGCTTGCGAACACTCTAGGACGGTCCAATTCTCCTCTGTTGGCTTGTGTCAATACTTCTCCCAGCACTATACATGGCATGTCTACATGTACATGAAACTCCTTCTTCCAATCTGGGAAGACTAAAATCGGCGTGGTGCCCATTTTTCCCTTCAACACATTAAAGCTTTTCTGACAATCTTCCTTCCAATAGAAGGTGACATCCTTTTTCAACAACTTCTCCATATCTGCGGTGATCTGGGCATAGCCCTTGATAAAATTCCTATAGCACCTAGTATGTCCAAAGGTTGCGCGCATCTATTTCACACTCCTCGATGCCTCTGTTGGGTGTGGGATACCTCAAGGGAAGTTTTGGGGCTTAGAAACGAGATTTTAGTCAAAGATTGTAATTCCAATGTAAAGACTCCGCATTTTGTGGGTGGAGAGCGCGTAGTTTGTAAAAGAGTCATAAGGTTGTCTACCCTTAATTTTGTTAATGTAATGCCAGTTGTAGAGATCTACCCATGGTCCGCGGACAACAGAATTGTATAAATAGAGCGAGGCTCTAAGTAGTTAAGACATCAATCAATTGATAATGGAAGGTGAACAAGTTATGTATGCGAGATAGATTTGTGGAGTAATGTCTAGTTTTGGGTTGTAGAGTAGGAGAAGGCTCTGCAGCTGAGTGAGCAGAGGCTTAGTAGTCCGCAACTAAGTGTGCGGACCCCTACAGCTGAGTGTGAAGGGCGAATCGAGACTATAACAGTTGGAAGTATTAATAAAGAAAAGTTTCATATCATTTTTTTTGTATTTATTTCCTATTGTGTGGACCCTGGAGTTGGTGCGAAGATTGGAAGCATCAGAGGATAATATCGTGTGCGTCGTTGATCATTGGCTCGATCGCATTATAGGAGGATTTGTTGCCGAGTTCGCGATTGACACCCTAGTCAGCTACAGCGAGGGAGAGTGACACTTTCTCAAAGGACCTCAAGGTAAGTACATAAAGTCTTTGAATATTCGGATTAAAATGCTATTGTGCGAAAAGAGGGTTATGCTGTTACCTTGATGTTCGGGGCTATGCGAAGTGGAAAATCTTACAAGAACGAAGGAAATAAGGGCCCACAGAATAGCCCCTTGATTTTACCTCTGCGAGGGAATGAGGAAGAGCTCACGAAGGTCTCACTGCGAAGTGCCATCCATTTGATAAGGCAAATAATTTTTCCAATACCACCTCCATCCACACCACCGCTAACTTCACCGCCATCACCTCCATCTTCACCCATACCACCTCCAACATCGCCGCGATTCAATATGGAAAGCACAGTGAAGTTGCTTGTGTTCAAAGGTTTAGGAAATGAGGATCCAGACCAATTCTAGTTCATTGTAAGGGTTGTATGGGAAGCGCAAGGAGTTAAAGATGCCAATATAAAAAAAGCAACACTGTTTAGCGCTCTATGGGATCACGCGTTGACTTGGTATATCAAGCACTCCAATGATAATCTAAATGCGGGAATCATGGATATCTAAATTGTGCTAAATAAAGAATTTAGCAGGCCAAAGTCTGAAGCATAGTTGATCATTGGATTAAAAGAGATGACGATGCTACTAGGCAAGACTCCTTGGGAGCTAGATCAAGGTTGAAATGTACGATTCATGAAGCTAATATGAATCTGATGGATGGACAACATCGTGAGTGGTTTGTAGCTTCGCTAATGCCACATTTAAGGAGTGCATTATCGCAGTATAAGAAAACGACTTAGGCAGAAGCCCTAGAGGTTTCCATGAGACTGAGACCTCGATGTAGGATCCTAACTTAGGAGTTTAGTAGATCCACGTGTAGCTGAAGAATTTATGCCCTGAGAAGCAGAGTTTGAAATAAGATAGGACTGCTCGACCGGAAGTGTGCAAAGAGGTATGGTGTGTAAAATGCAAGGGTCAGGGTCATGACAAGCACCACTTCCCGGTTTTCACAAATTACCTTGCACGAGGAGGACCGATGCCCTTAAGGCCAGAAGCACAAGAAAGACCTAGCACAACACCTACTTTGTGGTGCGCGATTTTTCAAACAGTAGGAAAGCATGCCATGGACAACTGCCACTTGTTATAGAAGTATACACAAAATTCACAATAGTTGTTCTGCAACCTTTGTAGGTCAGTGCGACTGATGAGCACATTTGTAGAAGCTATGAGTTGATTATTGATAGAACTCCCACCTATAGAGTTCAGGCTGAAATGCGGCCCCTTGACCAGAATGTAGGAGTGGCGTGAACAAGATTTCAGGGGCGTGGATGAGGCCAAGGTAGAGGAGGACCTGGAAGAGGTTGTAGATAGTTGATATACTACAATTGTGGAGGGCCAAGACATTATGCTCGCGATTGCATGAATCCAATGTGCCCGTCATGTTTGTATTGCACCTTGTTTGATTATGATATAGAAGATTGTCCTATGCTAATAGCTAGGATATGCGACAAAGGAGTGCTTCCACCTCCCTCAACTTAGAACCTACAGATGATGAGGTCTGAGCCGTGCGAGGAAGATCCGAATGTGATCATTATGCTCCGAAGTGTAATCATGATGGGAGATGACAAAGGAAAATAACCAGAAGATATTAGTTGGGTTCACAAAGCTCTAGCAAAAGAAGCGGAGTTTGATTTGGAGTGCACTCGGGAAACCTTCATGGAAGCTAAGAAGAACTTCGCTGATGCTTCCTCTTCAGGAAGAAAAGATATACCAGAGTAAAAAATGGGCCCATCTATGCTCACAACATTCCTGGAAACATGTATGAAGTTACTGCATGACAGTAAGGCAGTGGAAGGGTTATAGGACCTCATCAACAGATGCGTTGGGACCACGCTAGGAGAACTGCGCGTAGTCGGAAGATTGGAAAGCATAAGACAAGAACGGGAAGAGAGATGAGACTAACTGCACAGATCAAAGAACATGAGATGGACCAAGTAATTCTAGATTTGGGATTAGATGTAAATTCTCTATCGAAGCAGACATGGGAATGAATGGGGTGACCTATGCTACAATGGTCTCCAATTTAGTTGCAAATGGTGAACTAGTAGAAATAAATACTCATGGGGTGATTGCAAGGAATAACTATGGATATTGAGGGAGCGAGCACGTTGGTGGATCTTGAAGTGATAGAGATTGTTAATGATAGCAATCCCTACCCCATTCTCTTAGGAGTTGATTGGGCCACTAACATGAATGGGGTAATTAATCTAAAGAAGCACAAAATGGTCTTCGAGAAGAAATCACTGCGTGTAATTGTACCCCTGGACCTTGCTGAAGGATTGCGCTATACGGAGCCAGTGTGTGACAATGAAAGTGATGATGATTTGGACTACATCTATGAGATAACAGCAAAAGATCAAGACTATGTGAATCCCACCACGGATGGGAGGATTGCATGGGAGTGCGAAAGCTCATGTACTTTGGATTCTAATGAGGAAATAGAGCAATGGCAGAATCACTTACATGAGGTAACTACACTGAATTGTAATATGATGACAAGGTCGTTGTGTTGTGTATCGATAGAAATAAGAGACCTGCCTACTTATGATGGTTTAAGTGAGGTAGATACCTTCCTGGATAAATTGGAAAGAGAAATGCTAGAAAAGAAATGATTCCAAGCCTTGGATAGGGTACTGCACGCTACACTTGAGAGATGGTGGGGTACGCACAAAGGGAGATTTGACGACTTGCACAAATGTAGGAGAATGATGTGCACACAATTTGGAAAGCCTGGGATGTGACTGACAGACAACTACAATGGACGAGATGATCCGCACGCGCATCTAGCTAAGTGGGCACATGCATATGGAGAAAAGCCACAACTTGAATGGGTGCACCTGTTCTCTCATACTTAGATGTTATACCAATGAACTAGTATATAGAAATAGAGATTCGCCATGGGACCAGGGAATGGGGTAACCTACGTTAAGGGTTCATGATGACCTTTAGTTTTGAGGATGGATTTTGTTGTATTGAAGAAGCGCTACAAGAAGTAAAAGCCACAATCTTTAGGATTCTGCAGGACCCTGTAACCCTGGCGCAGCCTGAATGGGCTACTCAAATAAGTTGCACGCTGGAATGTTATAATGTGACTACTAAAGAAGAAGATGAATATTCGTGGAAAATTAACATTCCAAAGACGGAAGGCCACTGTGAAGTTTGAGGACCACAGATTGAGAACCTTGACATAACCATGCCCTTGAAGACTAAGTAGGTGAATATTGGTACAGAGGCGGAGCCTAAATTCGTGAAGATCAGAGATTACTAGGACGATGCAATGATGGATAAGGTCACTGAATTACTCTAAAAGTATCAAGACTTATTCCCAAACAAGTTTACATATTTGAAAGGAATAATTAGAGATCTAGGAGTGATGAAGATCACATTGAGACCTGACACGAAGCCAGTTAAGCAGAGACCGTATTGCTTAAATCTAAAATACAAGGAGAAGGTTTGCGTAGAACTAAACAAGATGCTCGTGGTAGGCATCATTGAGTCTATGGAAGAATCAGATTGGGTAAGCCCGATGGTGGTGCAAGAGAAGAAGTAGAAGGACGAAATAAGAATATACATGGATCTCAGAAAATTGATTAACATGTGTGTGCATGATCCATTCCCAACTTCGTTCACAGATGAGGTGTTGGACAATGTAGGCGGTCAGGAAGCATATTCTTTCACTAATGGGTTCTTAGGATACCACCAAATCAAAATTGCGTCGAAGGATAGGGGCAAGACAACCTTTGCGACTGAGTGGGGTTGCTTTTAATCTACTGTCATGCCGCTTGGATTGAAGAAATCTTCGGCCATCTTTTCACGTGTAGTTGTTGCGACATTCAAGGAATATATTCATAAGTTTTTGGAGGTCTATTTTGATGACTAGACTATATTTTGGCTAGTTAAGCACCATGTAGTGAGCTTACGGTTGATGTTGGATACTTGCCGAAGATACCAAATCACACTCAACCTCAAGAAGTGTGTGTTTCTTGTTCCCTTTTAGAACCTATTGGGGCACGTGGTTTGTAGACAAGGGTTGATGGTAGATCCCTTGAAGATCGTAGTGATTCTAAATTTGGAAGTGCCGTGAAGTATGAAACTGTTGCACGCTACTCTTGGGCATACGACATACTACAGGAAGTTTATCAAAGGTTATTCCCAGATCAATGCACTGATGGAAAAACTGTTGAAGAAGGATGTCATGTTCTACTAGAACGATGACTGTAAGAAAATCTTGTACGTATTAAAAGAAAATATGGTCACTGCACTGATTCTTGTCTTCCCGAACTGGAAGAAAGAGTTTCATGCACATGTTGACACGTCGTGTATAGCACTGGGGGCAGTACTAACACAAGATGGTGGAGAAGGCTTGGATTACCCTATCATGTTCGCGAGTCACAAATTATCTAAAGCAGAGAAGAACTATTCCACCACTGAGAATGAGGGATTAGCTATGGTGTATGTGCTCCAGAATTATCAACACTACTTTCTAGGAGGCCACTTTAAGATGTATACAGATCATTCTGCGCTGAAGTAATTGGTCAATAATTCTGTGTTTTGGGGGTACATATTCAGATCGATTTTATTGTTCCAAGAATATGATTTGAAGTTGTTATGAAGCCTGGATGATTGAACGCATGACCAGATCACCTATCACATATTGTGACAAGGGAGGAACCTACTAGTCTGGAGGAAGGATTACCCGACGCACAATGTTTTGTTGTGTGCATAGCAGATGGACATTTTTAAGATATAATTCACTTTTTAACAACTGGAACTGTGCTAGAAGGATACTCTATCCAGTAGAAGAAGGAATTTGTGGTGCGTGTGACAGCTTTCCCTATCATTGCGGGGCATCTATACATGATGGGGAATGATGAGAGATTGTGAAGGTATGTGCCTGAGTTCGAATGAAGTAGCATCCGTGAGGCTGCAGGAGGACATGATACCGCGAGAGAAACCGTGTAGAAGATTCTCCGCATAGGATTGTGGTGGTGAACCCTTGATCAGGATTCAAAAGCACATTGCAAGGCATGTGATGCATGTCAAAGGATAGGTAAGGAAACGCGAAAGAACGAAATGCATTTGAACCCACAAATGTCATTGCAACCTTTTGCAAAATGGGCAATAGACTTTGTAGGAACTATCAAACCTTGAGTAAAGATAGGCGCGAGATATATTATCACTGCAAAAGTGTACATAAATTGTTGGGCAGAAGCACAACTAGTGAAGGATTTCATAGCCACGGCTGCCGCGCAGTTTCTATTTGAACACGTATTGACGCAATTTGGATGTCTGAAGATCTTGATGAGCTATTGCATATGCACTTCCTGAACGAAATGATTAGCATGGTCATGGAATAATTCTAGGTGTATCATCAGAAGAGCACACTGTATCACCCATAGGCTAATGGGATAGTAGAAGTGTTCAAAAAAGTACTGGAGATTGCATTGACCAAGATATACAATGCGCAACAAAGTGATTGGGACCTGCACGTACCAATAGTATTATGGGCTTATATGACGACATGCAAGAAACTGACAGGACAGACACCTTTTAGGCTTGTCTATGGAGTGGAAGTCGTAATTCCTATCGAATACATCGTGCCTAGTCTACGCATAGCAGTGCTCACAGGTATGACAGATCGCGAAGCCCTGGAGGAGAGGCTCTCACAGTTGGAGGAGCTCGAGGAAGAACGATTTTTGGTTGGATTTCACCAGTAGGTACAAAAGCCGTGCAAAAAGGCATGGCATGATCGACATATTAAGTTGAGGTGAATGATTTGGTGCTGTTGTATGATAGTAAGTTTCATCAATTCCCAGGGAAGCTCAAAATGCATTGGCTGGGACCCTATTTTATTAAGGATATCATAAATGTTCGCGTGGTGTAGTTGGTAAAGTTAAATGGAGAACCTTTCCCAAGAAGAGTAAATGGTAGTCATTTGAAGCCATACACAGGTGGCCCGATCATCTAACTAGCTGACAGAAGCACAGTCTTAGCGCTCCAAGCAGCTGAAAGGAGGCGCAGGACTATAAAGTACTCTGCTCGAGGATTGTGCGATGTCGGAACTACTTATAGTAGTGAAGTGTCACAGGGTCCACAACAGCACGAGGGTAGCTATGCAGGTTGGCTGGAAAGTGACTGTTATAGTCACTATTCATGATGTGATGCTTGGTTTGAGACCAAATGGAGCGGGTGGAAGGCATTTAAGGCGAAATTTATGGGCTAGATTCTTGAAAATCTGCCACTAATCAAGCATTAATGGATTGAAAGTGGGGGGAACAGTTGAATTCAAATTAAAAATGCGCTATAAATTACAAAGTGATGTCCAAAAAACAACACTTAGCAATTTGAGAATTGAGTGGTTGTGCGCCAAGATATTCATGAACCAAGATTTTTTTGATCTTTTCAAAGAGGGTTCGTTGCTTGAGCAGTTGCCAGAGACCCTGAGAGAATTGTGGAATCTCACTATGGCAGCACCTAAAGAAGCCATGGATACTGCATCAATGAGTGTTGAGGAAGCTGCGCAGGTGATTACCGAAGTAGAAGCCCCAGAGAGCGTCGGGATAGTCGCTAAAATCCGTAAATCACCATGCACATTGAGACCCAAGAAAGACAAGCAGGACATGGTACTGGTGTTCGTATCACTTAGAAATTAGCTAAGGACTAAGCTCACCATGGAAGAAAAGGGGAAGGCTATCAATTTGGAGGCTAATGAGGAGGAAGAGTTTGAAGAAATCTTGGTAGAGGAGGAGGATGTAGAAATGGAAGAAACCCAGGGTGCAGACCCTCTTACCAGGCTGCCCGCATATGTTCCTCCATGGAAGGGTAAAGCAAAGGTCCCCAAAGATATAGATGACAGCAAGAGCTCTCTGTAGACTCTGCTACTCCCTGACGACATTATTTTTGAAGGAGCACACTTGGGATGAGTGTCTATGCTGAAGTTTTAGGATTGGGATCTCGCGGACCATGAGAAGTTCCCACATATTGCAACCACGCAGCTCATGCACCGACTGGGATAATAGAGTTGGAGTCACGAAAATGGTTGAGAGGTGTAGAGAAGGCGAGATTATTAAACATGCTCTGGGTGTCGCATTTCCATCGTGCCCCAGTGACTATTTTTGTCATCAGGCAGCTGCTCTGCTTGGTACATGATGGGTGCTTATGGCTGGAGGAGCCCATCCACATCACAGACCATTTGATTCAAAGAGTTACCCAACTCCCTTGCAAAGGGGAAGACCAAGCAAACATCTAAGAGGTAAAGAGTGATGATTTGACCATCGCAGAGGCCATGAAGAAGAAATTTAAGCTGGAGAAGAAGAAGACAAGGTACGCCATTTCCAGCATCAACAACCCTGTGGTCAAAATCGTGATGTAGACATTGGCAGGAAAGGTGATGCGCAAGTGCCACGCGGATGAGGTGCTTATGCCAGTGGTTGCACTAGCCGCATAATGTGCAAAAGGGGTCCAATTTAACTGGGAATCTATTTATGTGGAGAGTTCCTTGATAACTACCACGAGGCATAGGAGAAGGGAAAAACTTTCCACTATGCATGGCTTCTATTGTCAATAGTACTGGTGGAATGGGAATTGCCTGAAGATAGCCAATTCTTGAGGATCGCACAAGATCTTCCAGAGGCAACGAAGTACACTTCACTATGGGCAACCCGGGATGCACAAAGTATAAGGGAGAGCAAAATATTCTAGGTGCTCATGGAGATGAATATCAGAATGGGGATTAATCGCAAGCCATGGTTATCGCCCATGGTATAGAACAGTCTGTAGAGCTTCGTGGAGTTCAAGGCATATTTCCACCATGTCTACATCAGGGCGCAGAAGGACCCCACAAAGACATGGCACGAGTTACCCTATTTGGTGACTGATGATTTCATCTTCACGGTCCTTGAGTCGTGGCCGCCGGAGTGGCACGCTCCAACTGGCTCCATGGTGGAAGCAGAGAAATCCACCATGCAACAGAAGAGGGAAGAGGCGAAACTATAGATGGCACAGTTAGCAGAAAAATTCAAGAAGGAAGAAGCAGTGGCTAAGACCCAGGCAGTGCGCGACGCTGCGAAGTTTGAAGAAGAGCAATAGAAGACAGCAGAAGAAGAGTGCGAAGAATAGAAGTCACCTTCGCCTGAGCTAAATACTGACATAGAACAAGGTGGAATGGACCCACAGACAGCGTTAACCCAGTTCAAACGTCTGTGGCCAAGAGAGCAGGTAGGGCCGCGAAGGAAGTCAAAGGTTTCAAAGACTTCGTTCAACCTGATCACCCTCACTGAGGGGGATCTCCATGATATTGGTGAGATGGTGAGGGAAGTCACTAGGGAGGCCCTCCAGCAGTTTGAGGAGAAACACTAGATGGTGTTGGGGGATCTCTAGACGCGGATACAGGAGTTGCAGGTGTGCACTCCACAAGCTGGAATTGTGTCAACCAGCCTCACAATAGGTACGTCTAAGGCCGAGGAAATGTTGCGCATCCGAATGACTAACACAATAGTGCTGCAAAATGGTGCACTCGTTATAGAAAATGAGGCTGACAGGCCTATGGTTAGCGGGTTGAAGGGAATCATATTAAACATGTTGTGCTCCCTCGGGAGGCACTCTATATTTTGCACGATGGAGTCACTTTAGAACTACGAGCCAGGGAGGGTCGCGTGCTCCATGTAATGAGTGAGCAACGCATCAACATTGAATAGTTGAGCCTGCAGCACGACGAGGTAGTGGCACAGAATAGACAAATAGTGTAGGTGGTGGAGGAAACCTACTAGATGGTCCCAGAGTTGGCCATCCAAGAAGAAGAACCAGTGGAGGTGTGCGTATGAAAATTAGTAGCAGGGGTGCATGAGGCAATGGAAGAAATGGCCAGGGTTCAGCTGGAGCTGAACCTTCAGATAACAGAACTACAGTTGAAGGCTGTGCCTTCAACTCCACCATAGGTTAATAAAAAATGTGCCACTATGATTACCAAAACAATGGCAATGGTCAACACTGCAGTGACAGACTGCACAAAGTTGTTTGAGCAATCGTTCAAGGTCCTCACCACCCTGTAGGAGGACCCAAACATACAACGCCTAGAGACAAAGTTGTGCGAGCTACCGGAGAGATACGATGAAGTAAAAGGGACTGCACAAACGGTTTCCCTCACACAGAGGATCACCAGGATGCAGTAGGCTAAAGCGTTCAAGGAGCAGGTGGATGCTGCTTGGCATAAGGAAGCAGTTTTGAAGGCCTGCTTACAACCATGGATTGATGAATCGTATACCATTATAGCCTCCACTGAAGCAAAACTCACACACTTGCAAGAAACACAGGAAAGCATTTAGGGCAACATTTCAGCCACAACGGTCACAGAAGACAGTGTAGAGGAAGTACAACAGGAAACCGCTCAGTGCGCTGCCAAACTTGCAGCGATCCAGTCAGAGTTGGGAGGTCTTCACGCAAATATCTCACACTGACAGAGTGAGTCAAGGGTGAGTCACGATGTTTGTGTTGGGGGTCTATTGGGTGTGGGATCCTTCAAGGGATGCTTTGGGTCGTAGAGCCGAGATTTTGGTCAAAGATTGTAATTCCGATGTAAAGACTCCGCATTTTGTGGGTGTGGAGCACATAGTTTGTAAAAGAGTCATAGGGTTGTCCTTCCTTATTTTGTTAATGTAATGTCGGTTGTAGAGATATAACCATGGTCCGCGGACCATGGGATTGTATAAATAGAGCAAGGCTCTAAGTAGTTAAGACATCAATCAATTGATAATGGAAGATGAACATGTGATTTATGCAAGATAGATCTGTGGAATAAGGTCTAGTTTTGGGTCGTAGAGTAGGAGAAGGCTCTGCAACTGAGTGCGCAGAGGCCTATTAGTATGCAGCTGAGTGCGCAGGGTGAGTCAAGTTTGTAATGGTTGGAAGCATTAATAAAGAGAAGTTTCATATCATTTCTGCGTATTTATTTCCTATTTTATGCATCTATTACATTGGATATAAATTGCACTTTTAGTACTTATATGATGCACAATGTGTATACCTGTGTTGATTAAATGAACGTAAGTAAGAATAAATGTTTACACAAAGACAAGTAAGATCTGTTAAAGAAGATAAGTAAGATACACGGTGTAGTTTGGGGAAATAGTGCAGCTCGCTGCCATAGCAGTGTGAAAGCATCTTAGCCCTTGGTTAGGGTTGCACGAAAGAAATTTGTGAAACTTCAAGAAGGTATTGAAGGTTAGGACAGTGCCCGAAGTGACCTGCACGAAGGTAGATCTAGTTGGACTAAATCGACATCTCAGACATCTCAAGGGTGCGGAAACTTGGTTCGAGCATCCCCCCCATACTACTTCGAGTGAGACTTCAACCTAATGTTGAAAGGGCCAGTAGTGTAGGGATTTGTTTGGCTAAATAACTCTGAACCTGGGTTAGGTCCCCATAATCCAACAACCTCAAAGTTAAGTATCACTATGATCTTCAAGAGATCTACCATCAGTCCTTGTCTACAAACCGCATGACCCAGCATGATCCCAAAAGGAACACAAAACATACATTTCTTCAGATTGATTGTAATCTGGTACCTTCGACAAGTATCTAGCATTAAGTGCAAATTGGCCACATGGTGTTTTACCGACCCAAACACAGTCCAGTCATCAAGGTACACCTCCAGAAACTTATGAATGAAGTCTTTGAATGTAGCAATGACTATGCGCGAAAAAATCGCAGGTGCATTCTTTAATATGAAAGGAATTACAATGTATTTAAAACATCCCCATTCAGTTGCGAAGGTCATCTTGCTTCTGTTTTCAGGTGCGATTTTTATTTGATGGTACCCAGAAAACCCATCAGTGAAGGAGTATGCTTCCTGGCCACCTACATTATCCAATACGTCATCAGTGAATGGAGTTAGGAAAGGATCATGCATGCAAGCATCATTCAACTTCCTGAGATCTACGCATATTGTTATTTCATCCTTCTGCTTCTTTTCCTATATCACCATTGGGCTCACCCAATTAGATTCTTCTATGGGCTCAATGATGCTTGCCACGAGCATCTTATCTAACTCTAAGCAGACCTTCTCCTTATACTTCGAGTTGAGATGGTAAGGTCTTTGCTTAGCCAACTTCGCGTTGGGTTTTAATGTGATCTTCATTAGGCCCAGGTCCCCTATTATCCCCTTTAACTCTGTAAACTTGGTAGGGAACAAATCCTGGTATTCATGAAGCAATTAGTCGACCTTATCTACCATCGCACCATCCCAGTAATCTCCAATCTTCATGAATTTGGGCTCCACCTCCATACCAATATTTACCTGTTTCTTTTTCAGTGGCACGTTATATCAGGATTCTCGATCTCTGGTCCCTCGACCTTGCAGTGACCCTCGATTTCAAGGATATTAATCTTTCGTGGGTCCTTGTCTTCTTATTCAGCAACCATGTTATAGAATTCCAATGCGTGGCTCATCTGAGTAGTCCAATTGGGTTGAATCAGATCCAAAGGATCCTTCAGTATCCTAAATATTGCTTCTTTAACTTCTTGTAGTGCTTCATCAATATAGTCAAACCCATCTTCGAAGCTGAACGTCATTATGAACCCTTCATGCAAAATATCCCTTTCGCCTGTGCCATGACAGAGCTCTGTCTCCAAGTACCAGTTCATTGGGATGACATCTAAGGTGTAACAAAACAAGTGAACCCATTTAGGTTATGGCTTTGCTCCATAGGCTTTATCCCATTTGGCCAAGTGTGCACGCGGATCATCCTTCCCATCATAATTGTCTATCACTCGTACCTCCGGATTCTAAACGCATGTTCTCATCATCCTCCTACACTCACGCCAATCGTCAAAACTACCCTTGTGCATGCCCCACCATATCATGGGCGTAGCACGTAGTGCCTAGTTGAAGGCCTAGAAGTACTGCTTCCCTAGTACTTCCCTCTCAAATGCATCCAAAAACACTTCCTCATCATTCAAGCCATCATAAGTGGGTAGATTTCTTACCTCTAAAGACACATAACTCAGTGACCAGGTCATCATGTTATAGCTCAGCGTGGTTACTTCATGTAGCCAATTCTGAAAATGCTCTAATTCTTCGTCTGAGTCTAAGTTACAGGAACTCTCGCGATCCCATGTAATTTTTCCATCCACTATTGGATTCACCCAATCATGGTCTCACGCTATTATTTTATATATGCAGTCCAAATCATCATCGCTTTCATAATCGTGGACTGGTTCAGTATAGTGCGATCCTTCAACAAGATGTTGGGGTACTATTACCTAAAATGATTTATTTTCAAATATCATATTTCGCTTCTTTAGGTTGATTACCTTGCTCATGTCAGTAGCCCAATCAATTCCAAGGAGCGCAGGCTAGGGATTGTTGTATTCCAAAATTTCTATTACTTCAAAGTCAGACAATGTGCTTGCACCTAAAATATCTACATTTACTCCTTGTAGCCATCCCATGGGGATGATCTTCTGCTGATTTTCCATCCTTAACTGAATCAGAGACCACCGTAGCGCATGTCTCCCCATCCGCTCTCAAGTCTGCTTCGACAAAACGTTCACATTTGACCCCAAATCCAGAATAACTTGATCCATTTCATATTCTCCTATCTGTGCAGTCAGTCTCATCTCACGTCCTATCCTTTCTTTATGCTTACCAATCTTTCGTACCATGCGCGGTTCACCTAGAGTGTTTTTTGTGAATCTATTTATAAGTTCCTGTAACACCTTCACAGCCTTGGTATCACACAACAACTTCATGCAGGTCTCTAGAAATGTTGTAAGCATAGAAGGGTCCATTTCCTCAACAGGCTTATCTCGGCTCCCTGAGGTAGAGGCCTTTGCATAGCTCTTCTTTGCTTCCATGAATGTTTTACGTGCATGCTCCAAATCAAATTCAGCCTCCTTCATTAGAGATTTCCAAACCCATGCATAGTCTTTGAGTTGTTTCCCCTTATCGTCGCCCATTTCAATTCCACTTCGGAGCACTATATTCATATTCAGTTCCTTTTCACGAGGCTCAGCCCTCATCATCTGTAGGTTCTGAGTCGGTTGCGATGGTAGCACCCCTTTGTTGCGTATCCTTGCTACCAGTGTAGGACACTCCTCCATCTCATGATCAAACTCAGTACAATATTTGCACGATAGATGCGTTGGGTTAGTGCATTCATAGTCATAGTGTCTTGGTCCTCCACAATTGTAACAGATCAGGGGTCCCCGACCTCAGCCAGGTCCTGCTCCACCTCGGCCTTGTCCATGCCCTTGAAAGCTTGCTCGTACCATCCCAACAATCTGGTTTGGAATCCATGTTTTTGCCTAAACTCTATAGCGAGGTGTTCTTTCCATCATCAATTCATAACTTTGGCAGTTGCACTCATCATGCCCTACCAACCTATAAAAGTTGCAGAACAGTTGTTGCAGTGTTTGTAAAAAATTCTATAGCAAATGAAAGGTATCAGTCATATGTTTCCCTGCTACCTGACATATATAGCACCACAACATAGGCCCTGCGCTCTGTCCTGCTTGGGATTCTGGCCTCAACGAAATCGATCCTCCTCCTGCAATATAGTTTGCAAAGACTGGGCAGTGGTCTTTTTCATGCCCTTGACCTTTACATTTTAGGCACCATATCTCTTCATGTGCCTCTGGTCGAATTGTTCTGTCATGCTTCAAACTTTGCATTTCGAGGCAAAGATTTTGCAACTATGCATGGATCTACTGAACCCCTAGATTTAGATCTTGCATCACTGTTTCATACAGTCTTATTGCAATCTCCAATGCCTCTTCTTGAGTCATAATCTTCTCTTGTAACAGTGCAACCCTTAGGTGAGGCAGGAGTGAAGCCACGAACCACTCATAGTGTTGTCCATCTATTAAGTTCATGTTAGCTTCATGAATTTTACACTTCAATATCTTATCCAATTCCCAAGGTGTCTCACCTAGTTTCATCATGATTTCCTTGAACCCCACAATCGACTTTACCTCATATTTAGGCCTACTGAACTCTTTATTCAGCGCGGTCTGGATCTCTACAAACCTAGCATTTGGGTTATCATTAGAGTACTTGATATACCAAGTTAGTGCATGATCCTGTAAAGCACTAAACAATGTTTCCTTCTTCATGTAATTGTCTGTGACACCCTGAGCTTCCCATATAGCCTTTACGATGAACCAGAGTTGGTCTGGGTCCTCGTTTCCCAAGCCCTTAAACAAAGTCAGCTTCACTGAATTCTCCATGTTGAACTGGGATGGAGGTGGTGGTAGTGTGGGCGAAGCCACAGGTGGTGATGGTGGTGAAGGTGGAGATGATTTGGGTGGAGGTGGTAGTCGTAGGAACCCTTTTTTTATCAACTGAACTATACTTCACAGAGAATCCTGCTTTACTCCCTCTTCATCACTTAAAGGAGGTGTAAGTAATTGGATATATTCAAGACCCTTTGTTTCTTTTTTCCTGTAAGTCTTTCCTCTTCGCATAGCTCCGAACATCAAGGTAGCTTCATAAACTATTTTTCACACAATAACATCTTAATCCAAGTGTTTAAAGACTTCAAGTACTTACCTCACAGAACTTTGAAAAATCGTTGCTCCACCTCGCTGTAACTGACTGAGGTATCGACAGCGAATTATGTCACAAACCCCCCTATGATACGATCGAGCCAATGATTAACAATGCAGGAAATCTTATCCTCAAAGGCTTCCAGTCTCTATACTAACACTGAGGTCTAGACAATAGGACTATTAAGCCTCCACCTTCCTTGGCTATCCACTAGCTTCATGATCCACTCGTATAACTCAACTGGAAAGGAACAAAAAAAGATGTCGTGGATTTCTATATATAGGTACATGTCTAGCCATTGTTCCTTTGTCATCCATGGATTTCTATTCTCCTGTGCCGTGAATTCATGGATCTTCCTATCCAACCAGTATTCAACCTCTTTCTTAGTTGGATTCTAGTGATACGACATCACACATCTCTCATATAGATTTCGGTCCCAGCAACGGAACCATTTGTTGGCTTTGTGGGCCCTAACCCAAATTTATTGTTAGTCAGCCAAACAAATCCCTACACTACTAGATTTTTCAACATTATCCCATGGAGCATGGACCGAAGTCTCACCCAAAGCAGTATGGGGGGATGTTGGAACCAAGTTTCCGCACCCTGAGATGGTTGTGATGTCGGTTTATACCCTCTGCCCCTACTTTTGCGCAGGTTGCTAAGCCTTAGGGTTCTATCAGTTTACCCTTTATTCTGCCCTTCAGTACCTCCGTGAAGGTCTACGATTGACCTTCGTGTAGCCCTAACCCATGGTTCAGGTACTTTCGCGTAGCTATGATAGTGTATTTTATAGGTTCCCAAGTTATCTCAAGTGTTTTACTTATCTTACTAGTCAATCACAGTTAGCGCCGCGTAAACTGATATCTTTACTTGCATTCAATTAACATATATAATCACATATATGCACGCATCAAATAAACATTGTAAATTAAACTCAAAATGCAATATAATCAGATGTATTAACAGAGACTAAATACACAGTAATTGCAGAATATTTCTCTTTATTGATATCTTCCAGTTTAATACAGACTCTATCTGCCATGCGCACGCAGCTGTAGGGGTCCGCACACTCAGCTACGGACTTCCACCCTAGGTCTCTGTGCACTTAGCTGCAGAGCCTCTACCTACGCTAAGACCTAAAAACACTTAGACTTTTCTACCAAAACTCCAATGCTTAATTCTTCTCCCCTTTACTACCTAGAGCTTACTTACTTAGCAATTTTTTATACGATCCCATGGTCCACGGACCATGGGTAGATCTTTATAGCTGACTTGACACTTTACAAAATAAGGGCAGACAACCCTTTATGAATCTTGACACCTTCACGCTCCGTGACCACAAAATGTGGAGACTTTGCAATTTTATTACAAAATTGTCCCAAAATATGGGCTTTTAGCCCCTAAACTACTCTTGGGGGAACCTGTTTCCAATAGAAGGATAAACCAATTAGTGGAGCTCTAGGAGACCAGAGAATAGGTAAATCACAGGTTATAAAACTACCAAAGAAGAATGAAATCCATGTTTGATAAGAAAGCTAAAGATAGGCCTCTCTAACTAGGAGATCTAGTTCTTAGGTGGAATGTGAGAAGAGAAGACAAAGGGAAACATGGTAAATTTGATCCCTTATGGTTCAGACCTTCAAGATTGCTGAGACTAAAGGAAACAATACTTTTATGCTGGAAAAATTGCAGGGTGAGCTTCCTGTAAATGGGATATTCCTCAAGCTTTGTTTCCAACATTAAGAGGTTCAATTCTAACCCATTGTACATACTAGGGTGGCCATTGTAAAATATCAACAATGCTTTCAGTTCTTTATATTTCTGTTTTTTGTTTTTATATACATGAATAAAATGACTCCATGCCCAATAGATAGAAGACTTCTAGTATGCGGGTTCTCAACACCTTTCTAGCAAGGCACTGTCCCGAGTTGGAGCCAATGTTGTCACCTTATGCAAAAAGTGTTCCATATTTAAAAAAGAGTGCAAAGGAGAATAGAGGTTTGCAACCATATTCGAAGACATATAAGCACACAAATTCCAAATTGGACCCTCTCTAAAGGATAGTGCTCTAAAAAAGCCTTCCAAATGTATGTGGAAGTCCTAGAATGGACTTTTGGATCAAAAGTTAGAGAAAGTTTAAGTTATGCCTCTCAAAACTAGAAGACAAAGAGAAAAATTGAAAAATTCTAAGTTTGGGTTCATATCCATCTAGAACATGTCCAATAAAAAATAAGAGATCAAAAAATTAGGAAGCATGGCATATCAGAGGTTCCAATGATATTAGATATTGATGATCTCAATTAGAGGTCTCAGTAGCATGGTACATTAGAATTAGAGCAAAGCGAATCAGCGATCAACGATTTCCGATATCATAAATCAGAGATCGAAGGTTTCAAAGAATATTACAACAATTTTGGGCATGTCACAAGTCGGTGATCAACAACCCTTAAGTGACCTATATTAAGAAATTGCGGGGAAAATACATTGATAGTGTAAACTACCGAGGGATGCCTAGAAATAATTTACAAAGGATTTCAAAGGAAAACCAAGGGCAGATGGCCCTTTTCTCTCTCCTCTAGAGGGCCATGTGGTGGAATACTATTTGTACCAATAAATCCATGTGGAATTTGATGTAATAATGACATGGTATTATGATTAACATGTGGCATGCAAATTTGACTTTTGAGGGGGCCTGTGGGGGCATATATGGGTGACAGGTGTCACCAATCTAGGAGTACCAAGTGGTGGGTGATGGCATCACATTGGAAATTGAAAATTGGAGGTTGAGGCTTATTGGAACTTTGTAACAGAGTGCACACTTAAAAATGCTGGTTGAGGGGCTCCGATGTTGGGAGTGGACCAGAGTCACAAACAACTCAAAGAACTGAAGGTTGGGGCTAAGAAGCAGGGGCCAATAACATATTAGTGATTGCAACAATGAAGAAACATGTAAAGGAAGATGCTGATGATGGCAGGATCATGTTGTTGTAGTATATTTTGACAAAGGAGCAAGATCCTGACATTTTGACAAATGCATTTTCAAAGTGTAAATTCGAGTTCCATAGAGACAGGATTGGGGTGGCAGATAATCCCTTTCTTGTTGAGAGGGAGTGTTGAAATGTGGAAACAAGAATATTCCAATTTAATTTGTCATTGAATTAAATTGTGAATTAAAATCTAATTTATTCTTAACAACTACTTGGAAATAATTAATTAATTCATCTTGAATTAATTATTTGGAGAAATACAAGTTAGAAGTCTTTCTGAAGTCATGCAAGAGTTATCCCTTAAATTAAGGAGATAAGATTGAGTTATATTTGAGTTATAATTAGTTAACTTAGTTTACTGACTTAAGTCCAGTTAAATTAGTTCCAAACTGTTTGAGGAACTAATGGTGAGTTAACAGTCAGTTGATGCATGCATGCACTCAACTAGTGTACTCCAGTTAACTGAAGATTCCATCATCAGAAACTCATGCATGTCTATTCTGAGAAACACCCAGTTAATATTAAATTCAAGGATAGTGTACTATCAATTTCATGTGTTTTCTTATAAAGAAAACTCATGCATGTGGTCAATGCATCATTCCTTGAGGATTGTGCAGTTCTGATAGTGTGTGAGAGTGTGTTCCACTTGGTTGAAGGAGAATCATCCCAAAGGAATAGCTCAAAGAAATATGAGCTTGGAGGGCAGAGAGGAAGGCTTGAGAGAAGCCAAGATTTCCTGTGAGCATCTGTGAGGATTGTACTGAGAGTTGGCTAGCTATGAGAGCTAAGGCTTTGTATAATTCCTATGTATTTCCACCTTGTATGATAATACAAATAGTGGGGTTTTTATCTCAGGCTTTCCCCAAAGTATTTTCTTTTGTATTGTGCCATTGATTCTTCTTCTTCTAGTTATATTGTTTAGCTTGATATTTAAGCTTATGCAGATTGATAGTAGAAGTAGGTTATAGTATTCTGTTTTGATTTATATTGCATTTTCAGGTTAACCTCCACCAGATTTTCTACAAAATCTAGAGAGAGATATAAATCTTCAGGAGAACCCATAAAGGTATGTTGGAAATGTGGAAAGGATGGGCACTACAAAAGGGAATGTAGATCTAAAGCTCATGAGAAAGGAAATGGATCTAATGATGCTCCTTCTGCAGAGGTGAAAACCACCTCAGATGAAGATGGGGATGTGTACATGGTTTCTTCTTCATGTGTACATGTAGATCATGAGGTATGGTTGATCCGGATTTAAACAGGAACGCAATAAAATACAGAGATAACCATAAAGACAGATACGCAACGGAAATAATACCTCAATTCATTACTGTAAAATACTGAAATATGCTTACAAGCAGAAATGGAAATAAACCAGCTAGGGCGATGGTAGCTTATCTCTGAGAAGAGATGTGGTGGCTACATGCCTCTGAACTGTCTTACAATGAGGCTCGAAGGCCTATTTATTGTTGAGAAACAATGGAAAACCCTTCACATTTCAAAACCTAACCCTAGAAGATGAAACGCCAAATTGTGGGCCCCATTTTTGGGTAAGTTGGTACATCAACTTCTCGGGGTCGCGAATTGGTCGTACTATCTCCGTTTGACGTGCATGATAGCCCATTGGAAAGATCTCTCCGAGGACTACGACGGAAAAGACGATTTTTAACAGAAAAATCGTTGGCTGTGGATTTCCCAAAAAACGTCGTTTAGGGCCTCAAAACGGCTCCGGAAGTTTAGGACCCGAAAAACTGCTAAAAATAGTAAACTGTGCTATAATTAAGGAAACTGAAAAAAATTGTAAGAAGCACTAGAGGGGATCCAAGTGCAATTAGCGGGTGGCCACCAATATCCACCTGGATCAATGGTTGATTGACTCAGGTGCATCATTTCACTTCACTCACCATAGGGAGTAGTTCTGTGAGTATGAGAAATAAGATGGTGGTGATTTGTTATTAGGGGATGATTGGAAGGCTAGAATTGTCGGATGTAGAAAATTCAAGCTAAAGTTACAAGATGGAAGGATTAGAATACATCTGGTTATTATGCATATTCTTGCATTAGCGAGAAATATGATTTATGTAAGCAAGATCGATGATGCAAGTGTAAAAATAGTGTTTGAGAAAGATACATGTAAGATGGTTTGGGGAGAAATGGTATTAATGTGGGGAGTTCATATTGGAACTTTGTACAAGATTTTGGGTAGTAGTGTTATTGATGGCTGCAATAGTTCTATGGTTCCTAAAAATGGAGCTAAAAATCTAGTGGTCTTTGGAGAAAAGAGCATGCTATGGCATCAAAGGCTTGGACATATTGGAGAGAAGGACCTTTGAATACTTCATAAGGGTATGGTAGAAGGTATGTCTAATTTCTTTCTAGATTTCGATTTCTGTGAACATTATGTATATGGGAAGCAGAATCAGATGAGTTTCCCTTCTAGTGCTAAGAGGTGAAATGGATATTAGAGCTTGTGCATAATGATGTGTTTGGAACTGTGTCAGTTCCATCACTGGGTAAGTTTATGTACTATGTATCCTTTATAGATGACTTCTCAAGGAATACATGGATATATTTCCTCAAAAAGAAATCTGAAGTCTTTGACAGGTTTAAATAATTTAAGACATTGGTGGAAAGCTATATAGAGAAGAAGATAAAGTTGCTGAGGAAAAATAATGATGGAGAATTTTGCAAGAAGGAATTTGAAGAGTTCTGTAAGAAGTGTGGTATAACATGACAATACTCCATAGACACCTTATAAAAATGGAGTTGCATAAAGAATGAATAGAAAATTCATGGAAAATGCAAGAAGTATACTCATTGGTGCCTGGTTAGGACAAGAATTCTAGGCAGAGGCGATGGAGACTGCATGTTACCTGGTCAGCAGATCACCTTCATCATCGTTGGAGGATAAGACTCCACATGAGGTATGGACTGGTAAGAAACCCCTCTTTCACATCTAAGGGTATTTGGATTTGATGCATATGTACATGTTCATAAGGAGAAAAGAACCAAGTTGGATAGTAAATCTAAAAGGTGCATCTTTATTGGGTATAAGGATGGTTTAAAAGGTTATAAGCTTTGGAACCTACAAACAAGGAAGGTTGTGTATAGCTGAGATATGGTGTTTAGAGAGATGAAAGATGTTATTAAAGATGAATTCCTACCAAAGGAACCTAAGAAGATATAGTTTGAGCTAAAGGAGGAAGAATCAGACTCTACAACAAAACAAGAATTAGAAAATCAAGAGACACAAACTCAAGCTATGAGAAGATAAGTTCATGAAAGAAGATAGTGAGAATAGTATAGTCCATATTTTTTCTATTCAAATTTTTCTTTATCTATTGCTGATGATGATCCCAGAATTTTCAGGAAGGTAATAGATTCAAAGGATGGAAAACTATGGAAAGAGTCAAAGGTTGATGAAATGGCATCTTTGGACAAAAATGAGACTTGGGATATGGTGGAGTTTCCAGCTGGAAGGAAACCCATTGGAATAAAATGGGTGTTTAAGAAGAAGATGAATGCAGAAGGGAAGGTGGAGAAATACAAAGCTTGGTTGGTAGAAAAAGGTTATTCCCAGGTGCGAGGAATTGATTTTGGTGATATTTTATCTCCTGTTTCAAAGGAAGATTCTATTATATTACTTTTATTTCTTGTCGTTGCTTTTGATTTTGAGGTAGAATAGATGGATGCGAAGACAACATTTCTTCACAGTGATCTCAAAGAAGAGATCTACATGACGAAACCTGAAGGATTTATGGTGAAGGGAAAGAAAGAACTGGTATGCAGGTTAAGCAAATCTCTGTATGGGTTAAAACAATCACTAGCGATGTGATATCAAAAATTTCATACATATATATGAGAACTTGGCTTCACTAGAAGGAAAGTGGATCATTGTGTTTATGTTAAATTTATTAGTGACCATGTTAGTTATCTGGTTTTTTATGTGGATTATATTTTGCTAATTGGAAATGACAAATAAATTATCCAGGATTTGAAGACCCAATTGTCCTCCAAATTCAACATGAAGGATACTGGTGTTTTAAACTATACACATGGAAACTAAATGAGATCAGGTAAAGAGGAAGCTCTAGTTAAACCATAGAAACTATGTCGAGACAATATTGCAGAGGTTTAATATGCATGATAGTAAACCGATGAATATTCCTATTCTTTTAGGTCTAAAATTATCTGTTGAACAATGTCTCAATGTACAAGAAGAGGAAGACGACATGTCTCATGTGTTGGAAATAATACTGGGGGGGAGGGGGCGGGTGAATCAGTATTATCTAATCAATAAAAATTTCTCATTTCTATATTAAGACTCATATACACTACTTCAGTTAAGGCAAACAACGTGTATACGCAACTGTGTATAATGAAACCGGCGTATATTCAATAAACTTATAAATCAGTTAGTTGCTTCTTAATGAGTGCATCAGAACATTATATCATTAGTAAACAGGAGCAGTAAAGTAGAGAAAATCATCACACATAATCAACACACATGAACACCAAGATGTAAGGTGGAAACCCAATGTCGGTGAAAACCACCTGCTGCAATTTGTCTCTATCTTCTTTTAAATTAGAAACTTCCTTTTACAATGATTCCGTACTGGTGCAATCTTATACCAGTATGTAGGCTACTACATGTAAAAGGCTACAACCTTCTCTCGTTTTCTAGATTCTCCTACAGAAGGTTACAACCTTCTCTTTTCTTCCAGGGACCACGTTTCATAATTTTTCAGACTGGATCCATGAATATCAATCAAACATCAAGTATATCTACATTAACCAAACTCATTTGTACAAACAAATACTGAATCAACCAATAACTTCTAAGAATGTTGTAACCAGAAAATAGTACCAGTAACCAAACACCAATTCTGAACCCAAAACACTGCAGCAATAACAGAAGAAGCTAAAACATATTTCAGGAGATATAGGCTACTTCAATATTTGTAACCTGCGTGCATACACTTCTGTATCAAGGCCATCCTGCGTATACGCTATTTTAAGTTAGTGAACCAGTGTGTATACGCGCCTCTGCTACGCTGAACCTATGCACAGATCTATAAAAGATAATTTATCCTTTTCACTTATTCAGACATTAGTTATACCTAGATTATCATATTTATAGATCACGTCATGTGCCAAATATAACAGATCAAAAATTACACAAATATACTTCTCTTCAAACTGACTTAAGATCTTGAACCATCAATAGAACTTATCCTTCTCCTTACACTTAGGTTCCTCCTTTATTCAGATCTAGTTATGCACCATAACCCAATGACAATATTCTAGATCTTGCTCTTCATAAGATATTCAATGCTTCCGTTCCTTCCTTCCAAATGATCTCTTTCCATTTTTATAGACTTAGGCCTTACTCAAACCATGGTCCAAAACCATAGAGATCCAATACTAGGGATTCAATACCTAGGTTCAACACTTTGGATGCAATACCAAGGACCAAAACCATAGGTTCAAATATGTCGGACTAAATATCATGGACCAACCATAAGTTTTCCCACATGTACGCGCTTTTATTTGCATGAAAGTGTGTGCATACGTATACGCGCCTTTTGATCAGTACACCCGCGTGTATATGCGATTTTGTTAAGAGGAACCTGCGTATACCTCATTTTCTTTTATTCTGAGAGCCTGAACTATGATCTGCCCTTTGAGAGAGTTGTCATCAAGGACAACACCTGTGCCATAGTGCCAAACCTGTGTCAAAATGCCAACAATCTCCCCCTTTGGACTTGATGGCAACCCCAAGTCACTCAAAATCATTCTCCCCCTTTGACATCAAGGGAAAAGGGTTATGCTCCCCCTAAATACATGCTAACTTCTCTGCTCTGCTGTGCTGTCCAAGCTCCCCCTGACTGTAGGCAAGGTTTGCAAGAAGATGTTCTACAAAAGAAACATGACTTTATACATTATAAATGACCTTCCTATCACCAAAGACTCATACATACATCCATCTCCCAACCAAGTGTGGATATACCAATATTGACTCATCCACCTAGCTAAGTGGGGATACACCAGAAGTTTATGCATGAAAAATAAGTACATTACATCATTCATCCCAACCATAGTGGGGAAACCAAAATAGGTCGTTACATGACCTTGATAATAGAAGATATACATGACATAGAGACGAAATATCTATAACTAGACTATGAAAGTCATCAATAACTACGATCAACAGCATCTATCAATCATCATTCAGATTAGCAACCATGTTCTCCCTCTTCACCTGTTCCATCTGAAACCAAAATAGTTGTGTACATGAACCAAGAGCTTCTAAGGTAATGCCAACAATGCAGTATTAGAAGTATATACGCTCCCTCTAAACTTGTGCCAGATGGTCTCTGCTAGACCCATATTAGACTCTTTCCAACCTGAGTCTGATCCCACTGCTTTCCATCAAACCAACATATACGCGATTGTATTCACATAAACCAGCATATGTACATGGATCCTCCTTATTAAACTTACGTACAGACAAGTTTCAGCAGCAAGATGATGCATCAACTACTCTCAGCTTCTGTCTGAGGTATTCAAATGTCTCCCTGGGCAGTGGTTTGGTGAGTATATTAGCAACCTGTTCCTTAGAGGGAACATACTCCAACTTGACCTTTTGTTCAAGCACTTTTTCTCGGAGAAAATGATATTTGATAGGTATGTGCTTGGTCTTTGAATGCATGACTGGATTTTTTGAAATGCTGATTTCACTTGTATTATCACATAGAATAGAGAGAGGTGGAGTACAAGTGATTTGAAAATCTTGTAAAATTTGCATCATCCAAAGGAGTTGTGTGCAGCAAGATGCAGTAGCCACATATTCCGCTTCAGCTGTAGATATAGCAATTGAGCTTTGCTTCTTGCTGAAACAGGAGACTCATATAGACCCCATAAAGAATGCACCACCACTAGTGCTTTTTCTATCATACACACTTCCTACCCAATCTGCATCTGTATATGCATGAAGTGTGAGATCTGTATCTCTAGGATACCATCAGCCATAGTTTTGTGTCCCTTGAAGATATTTGAAGATTCTTTTCACTGCTTGAAGGTGTGCTTCTTTCAGATTTTCCTGGAATCTTCCAACTATTCCCACTACATGCATGATGTCTGTTTGGGTGCCTGTTAGATAGAGCAGGCTACCAATCATGGATCTATAGGTTGGTTGATGTACTGCTGCTGAATCATCATTGGCGCTAAGGCTGCATCCTGTTACCATAGAGGTACATACTAGTTTCGAATCCTCCATCCCATATTTCTTCAAGATCTGCTTGAGGTACCTGGTTTGTGATAGAAAAATATCGTCTTTGTTGTGTTGGACTTGTAAACCAAGAAAATATGTGAGCTCACCAAGCATGGACATTTCGAACTCTTTTTGCATCACCAAGGAAAAATTTTGACTCATGTCTTCTTCATTGCTACCAAATATGATATCATCAACATACACAATAAGTATTAGCAACTTATCATTATCAATTTTTATATATAGATTACTATCTGTTGAACCTTTTGTAAAGCCTTGTTGATGGAGGTATTTATCCAAGTGATAATACCAAGCCCTTGGAGCCTGTTTAAGGCCATAGAGAGCCTTTTTGAGTCTGCATACAAGTTTTGGATCATTTCCAAGGATAAACCCATCTGGTTGCTCAATATACACTTCTTCATCCAAGTCTCCATTTAGAAAAGCAGACTTCACGTCCATTTGAAATACTTTGAACTTCTTAAAGCTAGAAAGAGCAAGGAACATTCTTATGGCCTCAAGTCTAGCAACTGGTGCAAAAGTTTCTTCAAAGTCTATACCTTCTTATTGAGCATACCCTTTACAAACAAGTCTGGCCTTGTTTCTAATCACATCTTCATTTTAATTTAGCTTATTTTTGAATATCCATTTTCTTCCTATGACATTCTTATCTTTTGGTCTAGGAACCAACTCCCAAGTGTTATTCTTTTCAATCTTCTCAAGTTCTTCTTTCATGGCTTTAACCCAGCATTCATCTTTGCATGCCTCTCTTACATTTTGTGGTTCAGTCGAGGAGAGTAATGCTAGATAACTTGAAGCTTTTGAAATGGTTCTTCTTGTTTGTACACCTGCCTCTTTCTGCCCCAAAATTTGAGTTTCTGGATGATTCTTCTGAACATAGCTGCATGGAGCCTTTTCTTCTATCCTTATCTATTCTTCTAGTGCCTCATGGGTTTCTTCTTCATCATGAATTTGATTTGTTGTAGAAGGACAGTCCTTGTTAGTGTCAGTCTTTGCAGCCTTCCTCCAGTGATCAAATATGCTCTTACAATGTGGTCTCAGAGTGTCAAGGTTAAATTTTGTCATTTCAGTAAGTCTTCAAGCAAAATTTGGTCACTAGGCATTAGATCTAGGGTTTGCTTTTATTCTTGTCAAAGTTGTCCAAATGTCGGTCCATGTCACCATTCAGCTGAGTGTACCATCATTTAGAAGGTTTTCATTATCATGTCAAGTTCCACTGGGTCATTTTACACCTTGTTCATGCTTCAGTTGCGTCTAGCTACGATCATTTCCCTCTCCTAGGGTTTTGAAGGCAATTTCTCTTGGATGGTCAAATCATCAGCAAAACTTATATCCTGATGTTCATACACCTTCCCCTATCCTTAAAGTACCTTATCAGACAGTTCCCATCAACGAGGTCCCCCAAATTCCTCATTTTCGCACAAACCGTAGTTTCTTGCTACAACTTGGCAATTTTCTAGGTTGGACCTGTGTTTTGCCTTTTAGACCCCTTCCCCTCACTCAATATCTGAGATTTCACTTTTCCCTACTTCCTAACATCCCTCCATAGTTCCCAAATTTTCCTCAAGAATTTAGAAGCTCCCTATCCCCTTCATTTCGCTTCATTTCGACAAATCCCTTGTACCACACATCGGGATAGGTTTCACTCAAATGATGTTTCTGAGCAATAAACGATGAATTTGGGAAAACTTAGAGAGGTTTTCTTCCAAAACATACGAAGGAAGAAAAACCTCCTTCACTTTTTACATAGGTGTCATGGTTTTGGAGACATTTCAAAAATATAGTTGCCTCAGGAGAATTGACGCACCTCTAAAGTGACCTTGGGAAAATCAAATTTTTTGCCTAGCTCAATTGGTCAAATGACTTTCTTGATGAGTCAAATGATAACTCGACACAAATATCTTTCCAATGAGCTATCATGAGCTCAATTTGGAGTTGAGGAAGGCATTCAAACGTTGACTATAACAGCACTCTTCCTTTAGGCAGCCTCATTTGGCACATTTTTACCAGTCTTGGGAGATTTGACTTTTGACAGGGCAAATGAACTCAAAATCGAAAAATTATAGTTGTGTTGGAAAGTAGACTCAAGTACCTTTCTGAGGAGCTATCCTAAGCCCAATTTGGACACCAATAAGGCCTCCAAAAGTCTCCTGAAAAAACCGCTACACACAGGCTATATGCGCTGCACCTCAAGCCCAGTGCGCTGCGCCACTTCCCTGTGCGTCGCACATTGGTGGGCGCTAAAAATTGGGAGCTCCAAACGAAGAAAGGTTTACATTTTTGGATTCAGCATGATAAATCATGAATACTAGTGCATGGCCAAGAAATTTGGAGCATTTTTGGGGCATTTTGGGTCATTTGACAGTTTTTTGGGCAAAACACAGCTTTTTTATCCCTGTATGTCGCGCCACTGGTGCGACGCTAAAAATATAGAGCTCCAAATGAGGAATGGTTTGAATTTTGGATTCAGCATGGAAAATCATGACTACTGGTGCCCGGACAAGAAATTTGGGCAAGATCTGAGTCTCCAGGAGGTCAAAAACACCCAAACAATGGCCTCTCTGCCCCTTTGTTGACACACAGGAAGCAGTCTTGGGAGAATGAAGATTTGGAGGGGAAAATGAACACCAAATTCAGAAATTCTGGTTGGGTTAGAAAGTAGACAGGACAGGATTTCCAAAAAGCCCACTTGGGCACATTTTGGACACTTGCAAGTGCCCAAAAATAGGCCCCAAAGTAGCGCGGCGCACAGAGAAAATGGCGCGGCGAACAGCGGAAAAATTGCCCAATTTGCTTTCGTTTCACGAATTTTCGATTCGCGACTTCTCCAAGTGGCCTGCTCATCTACACTTTAGTTTTTTGGAGCAAAAGGTGGCATTTAAAGTATTTTTTCCCTAGATTGGCTTCTATCCAAGTGGCGAAGGAAGAAAAACGGTCACCCAAGCCATTTGTCATGTTTGTAATGCTGCACCTGTAGCTGATGGTTGGCTCTTCATCTCCATTTTGTAATGATTCGAGTAACTCCCCAACCCTTGGGCATTCTATCTCCTCATGGCACATTCTATATATTGTATGCAAGCTATTTGCAAAGGGTGGGTTGTTGGAAATAATACTGAGAGGGGGGGGTGAATCAGTATTATCTAATTCTTTTAATAAATCTTCCTTATTTGTTCTTTGAATTATTTTTGCATGTCAGTACCATAAAATAATGAGCATGAACAAAGAAAATAGATAGTCACACCAAAGAACACAAGATGTAAGGTGGAAACCCAATGTGGGTGAAAACCAGCTGCTGCAATATGTCTCTATCTTCTTTCAAATTAGAAACTCCTTTTACAATGGTTTTGTACTGGTGCAGTCCTTTACCAGTACGCAGGCTGCAACCTGCAGAGAGCTACAACTCTCTCTCTCGATTTCCAGTCTCTCCTGGAAGGGAGCTACAACCCCCTACTTCTTTTCTTACAAGGACCACTTTTCATAAATTTTCAAACTGGATCCATAAGCATCAAATGATCATCAAGTATAAGAAAAATCACCCAGTCAACTGTAGTAACCAGATCAACAATAATAGAACCAAACCCAGAACACCTTATCAACAGAAAAATACAACCAAACAAAATGTCTTAAGACAGATACGTAGTTCTTCTTTCTCTGGTCTGCGTGCGTACGCACTTCACCCTCTGCTCTCCTGCGTATACCCGCAGAGACCCTTCTGCCGCACTGCGTGTCCACGCACTGTTTCTTCAACGCGCTACTTACTGTTACTGCAGGTACGCAGCCAGAGACACTATTACGCCGCGTACTGTTTCTGCAGGTACGTGCCCAAAGATACTATCGTGCCGTGTACAATTACTGTGCGTACGCACCTGAACCTTCGTCGCTCTGCGTACCCACGCAGGTCTCCTGTTTCTGTTCTGCGTACCCACGCAGATCTCCTGTTTCTTCTCTGCGTACCCACGGAGATCTTCTGTTTGTGCTCTGCGTACCCACGCAGATCTTCTGTTTGTGCTCTGCGTACCCACGCCGATCTTCTGTTTCTGCTCTGCGTACTTCTGATTAGGGCTGAATTGGCAGTTCACTAGAGTGGCACAGATGCTCAGATGCCCAGATCTGATCATGCGCTCGAGAGATCACCCTTCACAGATTCTCTTTCAACTTCATATAGATCAAGCTTTTAAGACCATAATCCAATATTTCAGATCTTAAGATATTCAATTGCAAAAGATGCATAGCCAAGTGATCTCCTTTGCTTTATATAGGCAAGCTCCTCCTAAAATCATGGATCAATACCACGAGCCAAAAGCATAGAAACACAAATACCGTCGGCTAGTTAAACATAAGAAACCCCACGTGTGCTTTTCTTTGCCTTGAAATGTGTGCACTGGGGTACGCACCTCCTGGACGGCTTATCTGCGTATCAGGCCGCAGTCCCTTCACGGTGTACTTGCGGGTACGCACTTTCTGAACTGATCTCCTGCGTACTTCTTAATTTTCAACATATTGAGAGCCTTGCCACGGGAGTTGCCATCAAGTACAACATTTGTATCATATAGCCATACCAGAACCATAATGCCAACAATGGGTTAGTTTGTAACTTCTGGGAGACTGTGCGAAAGAAACTCTGTTTCTTCACTGTGTATTTTTGACAGAGAATTAATGAAAGGCAGCGGCTCTGTTTCATGAGATTCTTGTGGTTGTGAGTGTAGCAAATGTTTCTCTTATGTTTTCATATGTATTTCATTATGTTTCATAATTCAATTCATGTTCATTTCCAGTGAAATTTTCTGAGTGAGATTAGGTAGAATTCAATTTTATTGCTCTGCCTGTGGGAAAATTTCATGTTCAGTGTTCTTCTTCTGTTGAAAAGGATTCATGTTCCTATGCCCTTTTCACACTCCTCAGAAATATCTCTGTTCCACGTTATTCCAAACTAAATTGCTACACTTTCTGCCTGCCTTGCCTCATGAAGTAATCTGTGCCTTTGTATTAAATTCTCTGTTCTTTGCTGACCGTTGGTCCCATACCATCCCAGAAGCTCGGTCATTCGTAAAAATTGTTTCTTGTATCCATATTCACTTACTAGCCTAAGATCAATATTTCATTGTAAGTCATCTTAGACCATTTTTTTTCTTATCTATTCACTGAGCGTGACGCGGAGAGAGCCCTCTCTTGTTCTGGTAGGGCTAGCTACCAGACTGAGCGTGGTTTGTGGTTACCCTGAATTTCACCTTCCTTCAGCCTAGGGCAGATTTAGGTGCTAACATAGTGGCGACTCCACTGGGGAATAAAATGGTATGCTTGTAGATGGTATTTCCCTAGTACATATCTCAAGTTCAGAGCTGATTGTTGATGGTGAACAACGATGAGACATAAGAAGGCTGAAATCATTCACCTGGCGACTCCTTTCACTGAAGAATCCAGCAACCGGTGCTTCATGGTGACTCCACTGCAAAGGGATTAGTAGCTTTGAGAATTTTTTTTAAAATGGAGTGGATTGCATGAAGATACGCTCCCATGATCCGAGATCACATTCCAGGCTTTCCAAATAAAATGCCCAAGGTAGATTGGTCAAATAATTTTCTTGTGTTCGGAAATGTGGAAGGTAATGACGCTACTCTTCATCTAGTGAAATTTCACATTCATGTGCATAGATTAAAGATCAATTTTCCTGAAGACTGTTTGATGAAAATGTTTATGGCTACCCTGGAAGATGAAGCCAGATCTTGGTATGAAAGTTTGCCACCTGCTTGTATTTACTGTTTAAAGGATTTTCATGCCCTGTTCGTTGAAAGATATCAAGAATCTTATCCATCATTAAATCTAGTTCATGACTGTTGCAAACATGCTTCTACTTTTATTGAAAGCCCTGAAAAATATTATGAAGATGATAATTTCACGGATGAAGAGATCATGGAAGCCCTGTGAGAAAACCCATTTCAGCAGCATGAAGATGATCATAAAAATTTGCAGCAGAATCAAGATTGTAGTATGGTGGAAGATGAAGGAATTTTGCATCTTGACAGTCAACAGGAATTACATGAAATGGATCAGCAGTCTGAGGAAAATTTGTACACTCCTCCACTTGAAAATATTGAAGAAAATCACTATTCGTGCAAGAGAAAATGAAAATCCATATCTCCTTTGTCTGAAGATGAAATAGATCAACTCTTGAACAGTCATGTTCCAGCTCAAGTTAACACAGATCTGCAATGTGCACCCGGTCAAGAAGGTGATGGTGGAAATTTTTCCTCTTCTGAAAAGGACGACAGTCCTGCGGGTAGCTTTATATATTAGCAGGCTGAAGATTTCCATATGGCTGGAAATGATGAAAGAAGAAGTTTTGTTTCCGATCTAGTGGAAATAAAAGATGATATGCAAGAAAATGATGTTCCAATCTCAGATAATGGGGATGATAAATCAGATCAAGAGACAAATGGTGAGGTGGAAAAAGAGAGTTGCATGGTTGAGGCTGCCTCAAATGAAGAAAATAGAGGTACAAACCTAACTGACCTTATCTCGCCAGAACTAGACCTTCATGAGGAGGTAGCTCATTCCCTCTATGAATAGCGAGATGAGATCTTTGTTCAAGTAAGTGAAAAAGATCTGGGTGAATTTATGGTAGATGATATAAATGATTGCGTTCGGTTTCAAGAATCATTCGAAGTTTCTTTTCTCATGATTGATGAATGCAAAGACAATCTCGCTGTCATATCATATGAAGGTGACCTACAATACATTCCAGCTACTGAAGAACAGAACATTCAGGATTGTCTTTCAGACTCTTCCTCATATGTTTCATGTTTTAAAGTGTTATTTGAAGAGGAAATCCGCTCATCTATTTGTTCAGAATTTTTTAAAGACCAGGAGCATACTCTTATTTATGAAGAAAGACCAAAATCAAGAGAAAAAGATACCTTGTTTTTTCAACAGGAGGAAAGACTTCATGTTTTTCAGGATCCAATGGTAGATTTGTTGCAGTCAGCAATGAAAGTGATTATTGTAGTATTCAGTGATGAAGGGGATCATGGTCAATTATGTTTTTGGAGGCCCAATTACCAGTATCTTTTGTTGACCAGAAGATCTGATCCGGAGAATAAATCAAGGAGGCATCTACTTGATTGGTTACATTGGAAGACACATTACAAATGATTGTACATATTGCATTAGTACGCAGGTGGCTGTCATCATGATTTGAAACCCTCGAAATCTTGATGGACTACTACCATTGAAACAAGTTTTGTAAGTTCTTGTTTTAGCTAAGTCAGTCATGAGTCATTTCCTTTTGCATTGAGTCAGTTTTTTCAGTCATGTTGGTTCCATAATTGAGTCAGTTTCAGTCAAGTTTCAGTCAATAAATTGAGTCATGTTGTTTGTCGAAATAATCACTACATATCCCAATGGACGAAGGCACTGTCTATCTCTTCCATAGATTTGCTGTTCTTGGCACCTCCAAGGAGCCACCATCCCCCATTGGAGCCAATGTTAGTGTCAGTCTTTGCAGCCTTCCTCCAGTGATCAAATATGCTCTTACAAAGTGGTCTCAAAGTGTCAAGGTCAAGTTTTGTCATTTCAGTAAGTCTTCAAGCAAAATTTGGTCATTAGGCATTAGATCTAGGGTTTGCTTTTATTCTTGTCAAAGTTTTCCAAATGTGAGTCCATTTCACCATTCAGCTGAGTGTACCATCATTCAGAGGGTTGTCATTATCATGTCAAGTTCCACTGGGTCATTTTACACCTTGTTCATACTTCAGTTGCGCCTAGCTACGGTCATTTCCCCCTCCTAGGGTTTTGAAGGCAATTTCTCTTGGATGGTCAAATCATCGGCAAAAATTGTATCCTGATGTTCATACACCTTCCCCTATCCTTAAAGTACCTTATCAAACACTTCCCATCACTGAGGTCCCCCAAATTCCTCATTTCCGCACAAACCCTAGTTTCTTGCTACAACCTGGCAATTTTCTAGGTTGGATCTGTGTTTTGCCTTTTGGACCCCTTCCCCTCACTAAATCTCTAAGATTTCACTTTCCCCTACTTCCTAACATCCCTGCCTACTTCCAAAAATTTCCTCAATAATTTAGAAGCTCCCTATCCCCTTCATTTCGCTTCATTTCGACAAATCCCTTATTCCACACATTGGGATAAGTTTCACTCGAATGATGTTTCTGAGCAATAAAAGATGAATTTGGGAAACATGATAGATTTTTTTGTCCAAAACATGCCAAGGAAGAAAAAATTCCTTCACTTTTTACAAAGGTGTCATGGTTTTGGAGAAATGTCAAAAATATAGTTGCCTCACGAGAATTGATGCACCTCTGAAGTGACCTTGGGAAAATCAAATTTTCTCCCAGTTTAGTTGGCCAAATTACTTTCTTGATGAGTCAAATGATAACTAGACAGAACTAGATTTCCAATGCGCTATCATGAGCTCACTTTGGAGTTGAGGAAGGCACTCAAAACTTGACTGTAACAGCACTCTGCCTTTAGGCAGCCTCATTTGGCACATTTTTACCAGTCTTGGGAGATTTGATTTTTTTACAGGGAAAATGAACTCCAAATTGAAAAATTATAGTTGGGTTGTAAATTATACTCAAACACCTTTCCAACGAGCTATCCTACGCCCAATTTGGACACCAGGAAGGCCTCCAAAAGTCTCCTGCAAAAACTGCTACGCACAGGCTATATGCACCCCGCCTCAAGCCCAGTGCGTTGGGCCACTTCCCTGTGTGCGCGACGCTAAAAATTGGGAGATCGAAATGAAGAAAGGATTACATTTTTGGATTTAGCATGAAAAATCATGACTACTGGTGCATGGCCAAGAAATTTGGAGCACTTTTAGGGCATTTTGGGTCATTTGACAAATTTTTGGGCAAAACACAGGTTTTTTCTCCCTGTGCACAGCGCCACTGGTGTGACGCTAAAACGCTAGAGCTCCAAAAGAGGAATGGTTTGCATTTTTGGATTCAGCATGGAAAATCATGAATACTGGTGCTCGGACAAGAAATTTGGGCAAGATCTGAGTCTCCAGGAGGTCAAAAACACCCAAACAATGGCATCTCTGCCCCTTTTTTGACACACAGGAAGAAGTCCTGGGAGAATGAAGATTTGGAGGGGCAAATGAGCACCAAATTTATAAATTCTATTTGGGTTAGAAAGTAGATAGGACAGTATTTCCAACAAGCTCACTTGGGCACATTTTGGACACCTGCAAGTGCCCCAAAATATGCCCCAAAGTAGCGCAGCGCACAGAGGAAAATTGCCCAATTTGCTTCTGTTTCGCGAATTTTCGATTCACGACTTCTCCAAGTGGGCCCGCTCATCTACACTTCGGTTTTTTGGCACCAAAGGCAGAATTTAAAGTATTTTTTCCCTAGATTGGATTCTATCCAAGCGGTGAAGGAAGGCAAACGGTCACCCAAGCCATTTGTCAGGTTTGTAACGCTGCACCTGTAGCTGATGGTTGGCTCTTCATCTCCATTTTGTAATGATTCGAGTAACTCCCCAACCCTTGGGAATTCTATCTCTTCATGGCACATTCTATATATTGTATGCAAGCTATTTGTAAAGGGTGGGTTAGTTTGTAACTTTTGGGAGACTGTGGAAAAGAAACTCTGTTTCTTCACTGTGTATTTTTGACAGAGAAATAATGAAAGGAAACGGCTCTGTTTCATGAGATTCTTGTGGTTGTGAGTGTAGAAAATGTGTCTCTTATGTTTTCATATGTATTTCATTATGTTTCATAATTCAATTCATGTTCATTTCCAGTGAAATTTTCTTAGTGAGATTAGGTAGAATTCAATTTTATTGCTCTGCCTGTGGGAAAATTTCATGTTCAGTGTTCTTCTTCTGTTGAAAAGGATTCATGTTCCTATGCCCTTTTCAAACTCCTTAGCGATCTCTCCGTTCCACATTATTCCAAACTAAATTGCTACACTTTCCACCTGCCTTGCCTCATGAAGTAATTTGTGCCTTTGTATTAAATTCTTTGTTCTTTGCTGACCGTTGGTCCCATACCATCCCAGAAGCTCGGTCATTTGTAAAAATTGTTTGTTGTATCCATATTCACTTACTAACCTAAGATCAATATTTCATTGTAAGTCATCTCAGACCATTTGTTTGCTTATCTATTCACTGAGCATGAATCGGAGAGAGCTCTCTCCTATTCTGGTAGGGCTAGCTACCAGACTGAGCGTGGTTTGTAGTTACCCTGAATTTTGCCTTCCTTCAGCCTAGGGCAGATTTAGGTGCTAACAGTGCTCATCATCTTCGAAATCTTCAAATTTTACTTTCCTTGGAATGTTTCCTTCTTCATCAACCACTACATCAATATATCAACAATTTTCCAAGTCTTTTATTGTAACACTTATATGCTTTGCTGTTGGGAGAGTAACCAAGAAGAATGCCTTCATCTGCTCTAGGTTCAAACTTGCCAAGGTTTTCATTAGTCTTTTTGATGTAGCATTTGCTTCCAAAAATTTTGAAGTATTTTACTATGGGAGTCTTACCATACCAAAGTTCATGAGGAGTTTAAGTGTTGTTCACTCGAACGTTTGTCTTGTTGAGAATAGTGACGGCAGCAAATGCAGCTTCACCCCAGAAGGTTGTAGGAGTCCCAGACTCATCAAGCATTACTTGAGCCATTTGTTGAACTATTCTGTTCATCCTTTCTACTACTCCATTTTGCTGAGGAGTCCTAGCAGTAGAGAATTCCCTTCTTATTCCATGTTCTTCACAAAAATAAAAAAATTCATTCAAGGTAAATTCCCCACCTCTATCAGACCTAAGGCATTTGATTCTGCGATCTGATTCATTTTCCACCAAGGCTTTGAATGCTTTGAACTTTTCGAAAGCTTCGTCTTTATGCTTCATAAGTCCTATCCAACACATCCTAGAAAAGTCGTCAATGAACAATATAAAGTATTCTTCTCCCCGAGGTGACCTTTTCCTAGATGGACCACATACATCAGTATGAACAAGTTCAAGTGGCCTACTAGCTGATCCCTCCTTCTCAGGGAAATTAGTTCTAGTTTGCTTCCCAAACTGACATGATTTGCATATCGTATTGGCTGGAATTCTGATGTCAGGGAGATCATGAGCCTCCTGATCTTTGCATGCTTTCATTATCTAAGAGAAGCTTAGATGCCCCAATATTTTTTGCCATAGCCAATGTTCATCGTTCTTGCTTAGATAGCATTGTTGTTGTCCTCCCTTGAGTATGTATAAATTATTTGGTGTTCTTATGCCTTTGATCACTATTTCTCCTGTGTCAAGCTCTCGAACAATACATCCATTTGATCGAAATATTACCTCATTTCCTTGATCACACATTTGACTGACACTTAATAGATTATGCTTTAAACCATCAACATACATAACATTCCCAGCTTTGACTTTTTCTTTCAAAAGAACAGAACCTTTACCTTTTATGAATGCAGGGGTGTCATTTCCAAATGAGACCTTCTTTTCCTTTTCTAAGGCACTATATGATTGAAGTTTTTCTTTAGCACCTGTCATATGTTTTGAGCATCCACTATCTATGTACCACTGATTTTCCTGTCCTTCTGCATATAAGGCTATGCCACATCTTTTTGGTTGCGGTTCCTTCTTCTTCCATGTTTTTGGAATCAATGAAGCTTGCTCCATTTGAGTTGTTTGCTGAAAGCTACTCCTGCATTCAGAATCTTCATGACCAAATTTATTATAGATAGAACATTATATTTCATTTTTAAGAGTAGAAAAGTTATTGTAGGTTCTTTTCATGATTCCAGTCACACTCCTTTGATTTCGTGCTTCTCTGGTCATGATGGTCTTGTAGGCAACACATTCATCTGCTTTATGTCCAAAGTTATGACAAGAGAAACATTGGCCATTGAATAAATTCCTGCGATCATCAAACCTTCCATCTAGACGATTGTAATAGCCATTCGTTCTTGAGGCAAATTGAGAATGATTTACCTGTGGTTGGTTGTAGTTTCTATTCATCCTTGAAGTAGATTGCCCTCGATTTACTTGGTGACTTATGTTCATTCTTGAAGTAAATTGTCCCTGATTTACCTGGTGATCTTCATTGTACCTTTGTTGTGGATTGTCAACCTGTTCACTTCTCCTTGCAGCTTCAAGATAACTTTTAGAGGTAGATGGCTTCTGTGCTTGAGATATTTCTTCAGTATACCCAAGACTTGTCTTGATTAGAGGAGAACGCTGCACTTTGATAATCTCATCTAAAGTTTCAGCTCCTTTAGCAAATCTAAGATTAAGAGCTTTTGTTTTCTCAATGTCCTTTCTAAGTCCCACAATTTCACATTCTAACTTTTCATTGTGTTTCTCCATTTCAGTAAGTTTGAATGTCAAAGTATCTATAATCATGTTCTTTTCTTCTAAGCAAATTTTGAGCTTACAAATTTCTTCATAAAGACCTTCTTCATCTATTTCATCCAAGAAATCATCATCTTCAAAGGCCATCAAAAGTCTATAATCATTACCTTATTCATCTTCATCACTATTTGAAATTCCATCACTGTCTTCATGTGTGTAATAGCTTTTCTTACTTACATTCTATTTTCTGTTCCATCTAACTGGTTCCTTACCTTTGCTAAGATTATCTTTATGAGGACACTTGGCAGCATAGTGACAGACTCTTCCACAAGAAAAACATTTGAATGGTAGCTTACCTCTGAATCTTTTAGAACCCCATTGAAGGTTGTTGACAAAATTTGATTCTTCCTCTTCTTTCAGCATATATCCTGAGTCATTATAATCTCCTTTTCTTGAGGCTTTGAATGCGGCTTCTCTCTTGTCTGCTGGTCCCCCTTTTCTCATTTCGTAAGCAGTTAGGATTCCATGTAGCTGTGACATGGTAAGGCTCTGTAGATTCTGTTTTTCTTCTATGGCAGAAACTTTTGACTCAAACTTAGAGGACAAAGATCTTAGAACCTTTTCAACCAAAACAACTTCTTTTATTTCTTCACCCAAATTTTTCATACAATTAACAATCTCAACTATACGTAGGAAATAGTTAGCCACACTTTCATCATTGTAAATTCTGAGATTTTCATATTGAATTATGAGAGTTTGAAGTTTTACTCATTTTACCTGATCATCTCCTTCATAGCTCAGAATGATCTTATCCCATATTTCTTTTGTGATTTTTAGCTGCATAACGTTGACAAATTCTGATTGAGATAGACTCCCTAATAGAGTATTGATAGCCTTTGCATTTGTTTCATACTGCTTCTTACCAGCCGTATCTGTAGGAGTTGCTGATGGAAATGTGTATCCTGTTTCTATGATATCCCAGACTTCTGTACCAATAGATTGAAGATATGTTGTGATTTTTACCTTCCAATAGATGATGTTGCTCCCATAAAAAATTAGTGGCCTGATCGATGCTTCTTTCTCGTAATTGCTCATGATGATAGATCTTCCTTCAAGTGATCAAGCTTCTTCTGAAGGACCTGCTCTGATACCAATTGTTGGAAATAATACTAAGAGGGGGGGGGTGAATCTGTATTATCTAATCAATAAAACTTTTTCAATTCCATATTCAGATTCATATACGCTACTTCAGTTAAGGCAAACAACGTGTATACACAATTGTGTATAATGAAACCAGCGTATATTCAGTAAACTTATAAATCCGTTAGTTGCTTCTCAATGAGTGCATTAGAACATTATATGATTAGTAAACAGGAGCAGTAAAGTAGAGCAAATCATCACACGTAATCAACACACATGAACACAAGATGTAAGGTGGAAACCCAATGTGGGTGAAAACCATCTGCTGCAATTTGTCTCTATCTTCTTGTAAATTAGAAACTTCCTTTTACAATGATTCTATACTGGTGCAGTCTTATACTAGTATGCAGGCTGCTACCTGTAGAAGGATACAACCTTCTCTCGTTCTACAGCTTCTCCTAGAATGGAGCTACAACCCCCTTAGCTCTTGTACTAGCTGAGGTACTAGTACGTAGGTGCTTACCTACAGAAGGCTACAACCTTCTCTTTTCTTTGAGGGACCACATTTCATAATTTTTTAGACTGGATCCATGAATATCAATCAAACATCAAGTATATCTGCATTAACCAAACTCCTTTGTATAAACAAATACTAAATCAACCAATAACTTCTCAGAATGTTGTAACCATAAAACAGTACCAGTAACCAAACACCAATTCTAAACCCAGAACACTGCAGCAATAAACAGAAGCAGCTAAAACATATTTCAAGAGATATACGCTACTTCAATATGTGTAACCTGCATGCATACGCTTATGTATCAAGGCCATCCTGTGTATACACTGTTTTAAGTTAGTGAACTAGCGTGTATATGTGCCTCTACTGCGCTGAACCTGCGTATAGATCTATAAAAGATAATTTAACCTTTTCACTTATTTAGACATTAGTTATACCCAAATTATCATTTTTATAGATCACATCATGTGCCAAATATAACTAAACAAAAATTACACAAAGATACTTCTCTTCAAACCACCTTAAGATCTTGACCCATCAATAGAACTTATCCTTCTCCTTGCGCTTAGGTTCCTCCTTGATTCAGATCTAGTTATGCACCATAACCCAATGACAGTATTCTAGATCTTGCTCTTCATAACATATTCAATGCTTCCATTCCTTCCTTCCAAATGATCTGCTTCCCTTTTTATAGACTTAGGCCTTACTCAAACCATGGTCCAAAACCATAGAGATCCAATACTAGGGATTCAATACCTGGGTTCAACACTTTGGATGCAATACCAAGGACCAAAACCATAGGTTCAAATATTTCGAACTAAATACCATGGACCAACCATACGTTTTCCCACATGTACACGCTTTTCTTTGCATGAAAGTGCGTGCATACGTATACACGCCTTTTGATGGGTACATCTGCGTGTATACGCGATTTTGTTAAGAAAAACCTGCGTATACCTCATTTTATTTTATTCTGAGAGCCTGAATTGTGATCTGCCCTTTGAGAGATTTCCATCAAGGACAAAACCTGTTCCATAGTGCCAAACCTGTGTCATAATGCCAACATCATGTTCCATACACAAGTGCGGTCGGTAGCCGGATGTATGCAATGGTCTATACTAGACTAAACATTGCACATGTAGTGGTAGTATTGAGTAGTTTTATGTCAAAACTAGGGAAGGACCATTGGACAAAAGTGAAGTAAATATTTAGGTATTTGCATGGCACTAGTGATTATGGTCTGTACCACAAAGGAAGACCAAGATTGGACAGAGTTTTGGACATTCGTGGGTTTGTTGATGAAGACTTGGCTAGATATTTGGATTAGAGAAGATGTACAAGTCGGTATGTATTTAACCTATTTGGAGGTGCAGTTAGCTGGATGAGAAAGTGACACTCTGTAGTGGTACTTTCAACTACAGAGGCAAAATACATGACAACCCCTCATGCAAGCATGTAAGAAGTTTGGTTGCAGAGATTGTGTTCAAGTAGGGGGTTAGTACAATGACCTATAAGGATAGATTATGACAGGACCAATGAAATTTTCTTGGCAAAGAACTCGGCTTATCATTCAAAGAGAAAGCACATTGATGTTCAATATCACTTTGTGAAGGATATGGTTGAGGATAAAAAGGTCTTTCTAGTAAAGGTGGACACTTTGACCAATGATGTAGATGCATTGACAAACTCTGTGAGCACTAAGAAGTTTTCTTGGTGTAGAGAAACAATGGTCATTGTAGGGTTGGACAAATGACTAAGCTCTCTTGTGACCCCCTGTGTTGAAAAGAAAACAACAAGTGGTAGAATGTTGGGTGTGTGTTATATTCTTTCCACAACCAATTGCAAGTGTGAGGGGTTAAAGGGGGTACGCATCCCCCCCTATCGGGGGGTTTCACGCAACAGTATCCCCCTTGTACAGGGTCTGGTTCAACGCCTTGGGAAAATTTTTTTGGACCCTATATTAGGTGGGCAGACCTACCTATGGTTTTGTGCATGGGTTTCACACATGGTTTTGGGCATACTGGTTTTCTACCCATGGTATTTTCTAGATATGGTCAAGCGAACTACAACTATGTTCTAATCCAGGGTTGATGGATTGGGGCATATGAATGCTTTAGCATGTATATATATGTATTGTAACATTGAAAGGAAAATAATCAAAACTCAATCTGGTAGTCCCCATTTTGGGATCTAGGGGAAAATTTTTGTGTATTTATTTTGTGTTTCTCGCCATTATATATTTTCTAATTTTTTAAGAATTCGATTGCAGGTAATTTTTGTAAAGGGTTAAAAAATACAATTATCCTACTCCCTTCATCGACCTAGTTATCGATGCTTTTGTCGGACATGAAGCCTTATCCTTTATGGATTTCTTCTTATGGTACAATCATATTCAAATATGACATACTAATCAGTACAAAAAAACCTTTACTAACCCATGGGGCACATTTTCCTATCGTGTCATGTCCTTTTTCCTTAAAACTGTTGGTGCCATATTCTAGTGAGCTATGAATTATATCTTCCATGACTTGGATCATATCATCCTAGCCTATTTGGATGACCTCACAGTATGATCCAAGAAGCGCTTAGGCCATCTGGAAGATCTCCATTTAGTTTTTAAAATGTTGTTACAGGGAAAAGTGTCTATGCAGAACTGCTAATCCCACTAAAGCTGGTAGCTACCTTAGAAAAAAACAAAGTAAAACTACTTTCGTTTTCCTTTATGAAAGATAGATGAGAGAAGAACAAAGGGGACCAAACTCTGTCTTGCGCTTGGTTCCTTGCTTGATTCCTCTCCCTTCTGATAGTCCTTTTCTACTTTCTTTCTCGTATACCCAGCTTCACAGAGTACCTGTAGAATCAAAGCAGCATAATACTATATGAGAACATAGATCTATTATCATAAACAATCTAGGATCAGATGTAATTGACCATACAAATGCATAAAACATATATCACACAAGAGTATGGAGGAAAACTTAAATAGCTTTATTGATAATCAAGAAAGAGCCAAGAGAGTTACAACCAATCGTTCTGACCCAGCATCATCCTCTCGGCAAGTGAGCCCTTCTTCACCTCATGAAAAGCTTAGATCACCCAACACTATGATGTTGCCTCAAGAAACCAACAACAATTCCTTACAAGATGCAAAATTCCAGCCTCTGGATCTTTGGGATGAGGGATCCATATATAGATGTCTGCAAGGGAGATGAGTCGGCTTGTGATTTGATTAGTGTCTTCCCTCTTATAGTTCTTGATTCCACTTGGAGATTGATGATCTGTTACTCATCCCTGGTCGAATTCACAGAGGCAAGTGTCACAGGAGAAGTTTCTGGAAGATTCCATGCTTCTCCACCTCGCGGATTGACACTGCCATTTGTCCCTTCTCGCCCATAACACCCCATAGAAGTGCTTTTTGAAATGCAACACACCTACTGTGTGTATTTAGATGTGATGCAATGCACTTTACCTATGGAGGAGGTGAAATGGTCCAGTTTTGACCAGTTCTGAGTTGTTTTTCATGGAGAACTTCTGGGAGAAGCTGTAATCAGTTGACCTTGTTGTTTTAGGGGTTGGAACAACACCTTTAGGGACTTAGGAGCCCTTGGTTTATGGAAATTTTATGCTTGGGGTTTTAGTGCCCAAAAATGTCTATAACAGTTGCCCCCTAAAGCATGAGGTCGTTAATCTTTTTGATGTTGGGTGAAATGCTTTATCATGAGGATCCGAAGTTCTTTCAAGCTGGAAGGAGACCTGTAATAAGATACAATACAATACATTATCTTCATAATATTTTCATGATCTAGCTGAGGCGGGCATTCCCATGATCAACTTTATAAATTCATTTTCATGTACATAGGACAGACAATCATCTGAGTGTAGACTGACGATTCTGGTAGAGCCATCATCCCTTAGATTGGATGATTATCTGTGCAGCAATGATGTACATTGGATGTATTTATATTCCTGAATATATATCGTAGCCCGGATGGATGAAACTAGATCCAGGGTCTTCAATCTCGTTCGATCTTCACTCAAAGTACAAGTCGATCCATGTGAAAGATGTTCTGGAGTCGAACATTGAAAGACATCGCCTGATTACCAGCCAATGATGTAAGCTATTAACAGGCACGAGAGGAATCACCGATAATGATAATGATCCTCAAGGTACTGCAGTACAATTCACGTGGTGTGAATAAGGGACTTGGAGTCGAACACCACGCAAAATCTTTCGGTCGAAGGCCATTGATGTAAACCTATCGCCGGAAGTGAGAAACTTGCCATTGAGGCATGCAAGCTTCAAAGTACTGAAATGGGTGTTCCTAGATTGACTTCTTGGATAATGAGCTGATGTCGACAATAAGTGATCTCTCATAGGAGGGCCTTAATGAATCCCACATCAATGACACGGAACATAGCAAATGATAATCTGGAGATATAAGGTTCAGGGTGGCGGCCATAAAAGAATGGAGCGTAAATGTATTGTAGTGGGTGAGACACAAGTGAATTCTCTGAGTGATTTCTCTTGAACATATCGACGACACTGACATGATGGATTGGTAGCATTAACCCTAAATGTGGATGGTGTGATGTGACCATGGTGATGTGACTGGTGAATGGAACAACCCAACCCGACTTGGATGCAGAGTGAAAGTGTCATGTTCAAGAGCGACTTGCTACCAACAAAGTTTCTTCAAGTTTTCTTCCCAATTTTTCCCGAGTCATTGCTGACCAGTACCTCTTTATTTTTGTCAATCTTGAGGAGGATAACATATGCTTGTTCTATAATTTTCCCTTCGGGCAAACCCATCGCTATGTTTTAACGAGCCTAGCGATAGTGAAACTCGTTCTTGTCTGTTATCGACAAGTTTGTCGCTATTAGGTTTTAATGAGTTTAACAACAAAGATAACTCAGTCCTTTTCAATTTTAGAGAGTTTGAAAAGGGATGTAAATGAAACTCCAAAAATCCTTCTTCGTCATCTAATCCCTTAGGTTCGAAAAAGTATAAAACAATACATAAGGGATGAATTTTTGGTACTTTTAACGAGCCGAACAAAACAAGCGCTCGATCTTTTTGTGTAATAATCCCTCAGGTCCAAAAAGATTAAAATCTAGAGGAGGGATAGCACTTCCGGTCACTTTAACGAGCTGGAGAGGCCAATGGCTCGGCAATCTTTTCATATTTTACGAGTCAGTTGAAAAGAGCTTAAAGGAGACTCGTCTTTGAGGAATGAGTGATAAATTCGGGTAGCAGCTAATTCCAGGTAAGGTTTGGAATTTTCCAATCATGGCAGTGTTACAAGGATGGCTAACAAGATCACTCTTCACAATTGTTCCTCAAAAGGGGTAAACAATCAGGTGGAGGTGAATGATCGGCCAATACAAAGTGGAGGTGATGATGAGAACACGACCAAGGCTTCAAAGGCTAAAGTACTACATTCACGATGGTTATTTACCGGAAATCGGTTCATTTTTTAATGAGCTTAAACACTGGGGGAAACATTTGCTCATTGCTTATGTTTATTTTTTAACGAGCATGAAGTCCATGTTAAAACTGCTCGATTAATCCAGTCGCATAATAAGGATGTCTCATATATAAAAACGACAATTTTTTAAAGCTTTGCCCCACATCCTTTCTTTATGCAAGTTAGGAGACGACCAATCCTACGAGTTTAAAGGGTTAGAGGACCTACAAATTTAAAAAATAAATGGTCGCTCTTCGCTTGCACGCCAAAAGGTTTGCATTCCCCCAGGTATAAAATAGAGTTTCACGGTCACCCCTCAATCTACCGACAAAACATTTGTTTTATCGGGAAAGGCTTACCTCTTTCAGGTTACCAAAGATTGTTCTATATACACCGCAAACAAAACACTTCTTCGGCGATGCCTACCGAAATAGACAAAGGCGAGTGGCGCAGATGCCTCTACCCACATAACTTTGACAAGGGAATCTTATTCCAGTCTAACCCCCTTTTCCAATCACGGACGGGAGTGTCAGACTAGTCATATATCTTTCGCAGAAACCTACTCTATACCTGAAGTTTTCCTGCCGAAGCAGACCAGGGTGCATGCCCCCTAGGTTTCAGGCATGTCCCCCGAATCACTCACACTCATCAGGTGGACGGAATGGGGATTGATGAGACATTCCTTGTGTGAAAAGACCATTCAGGGATGGTATATGACTATTTGCTATTTGTGAACCGGGGAATGAAAGCTGGTCTACGAGCTTGACCACTCTTCCTTCGTGCGGAAAACACATTACTCTAAAGGGTGATGAGACAATGGCTCCCATGGAATAAATATAGTCTCGTCCAAGGAGTAGATTATAATCCAGGGGTCCTTAGACTACCATTACGTTCATTTGAACGGTTTTCCCTCTCAATGTTATGGGCACATTGGGAAGGATCCCTAACGGTCGACTGGTTCCTTTGTCAAAGCCTGTTAGATTTCTCATCTCAGGCAAAAGCGATGGTGAACCAAGCGCTTTCCAAGCAGTCGAGGAAAGGATACTCATAGAAGCCCCTTCATCTATGATGGTACCGGCCATAACCATTCTATATATTTGAGTAATGATTTGGAATGGTACACTAGCTGGTAAACGGTGTCTGCCTAGTTGATTCTAGTCGAAGGAGACAACCAGGTTGCTTGGAGGTGGGACTGAATAGACGGTCAGATATGACTCTGATGAACTTCCTTCCTACGGTAAAGGAACGGGTAGACTGCCCCCATGTTCTTCGGAGTCTGTGCTTACGAAAAGAATTTGGACGGTGTCATCCTTGTTCTCTTCGGTGACTATATCATCTGAAGATGGAACCTCTGAAGGCAAGACCGGGTCAACTGCCGCCTCGACCTTTTGACTTTCATCTGGTATGGGTTCAGATGTTTTATCTTCAATGATAGACGCTTCGGCTGACCACAAGGGCGGGTTAGCCGGATTTTCAACTAGTGACGAACTCGGCACGAGTTTCTTATATCCAGGAGGAAGTCGTAACGATGAAACCAGATGATATTCCAAAACTCTTTTTGCCTTGTCTAAGAAGGGACAATGGTGGATGGCGTGATCGCCTTCACATAGTTTACAAGGAAATTTGCACTTTCCTTTTTGTCCAGGGGCTTCACTTTCACTAGTTGACGGTGTGTTTTCAACATGATCATCAGAGGTTGACGACACCAGGTTGTGCAAACGAGGAGACCAGTCCCTTAAGATCTGAGGGATGCAAGGACAATCTCTATGATAGTGGTCTCCTTTGCAAATGACACATGGCGATTTAGGCCTGGTCGGTGCAGTGTGTGGATTTTCACTAGACGATGCTTGGTTGCCCCTTTTCGCCTTTGGCTCCTTCTTCTTCTTCTCTTTCTTCTTCTTTTCCTTCTTCTTCTCAGGTATTTGATTCTTGGCTTTACCAGCCCCATCAAGCGAAGATGGAGGAGAGGAAGAATTGGATGAAGTAGAGGGTTGGGGGGTAAATCTGGAATTGTCTAGTTGCTAACTCGATTGTTCAGGAATTGCGGTGTTCTGAATGATGGAGGTTGAGAAAAGCCATACGGGCAAGCCGATTGTCAATCCTGGAAGTGACAATGTGGCCATATGGGGTGCACCAACATCTCCCCAAGAGGAGAAGGGACTAGGATTTCCTCCAAGGGGAACTCCTTGGTTGGTGGACTCCATTTTCCTCAACCTAAGACCAACGTAGGAAAGGTGATGATTATTCCGTTTAAAATAAACTTTAGACGCTTTGACACAACTTGTTTTTTCAATTTTAAAGAGTCGAGAAAAAACAAAAGATGACTCTAGTCGCCTTCGATTTTTAATGAGCCTGAAGTGACAAGTGCTCGGATGGACCTTTTCCGTTAAGGAGTCTGAAAAGGAATGAAAGGGACTGCTTTGGAAATCTAGGCAGAGGGATTACCAAACCAATCGCAAAACTGCAGAATACTTTTTACAGTACGGCAGTCAATCTTCTCGAATGCTGTGTTCAGTGCATTGTGATCGATAGGGCGGCAGACACGGATTCCTATGGATAAAGGATTATGCCTATTGTGGTCTCCCAAAATATACGCGATGGTACGTGGGAGCACAAGTCCGTACGGGCACTTATCGTCTCAAAATGGAGGAATCACCCAACCAACAGTGAGAACAACAGTTACCATGCTTTAGGACGCTGGAATACGTCTCTAGCCTAGACTTCTAGATGTTGTGCGTTAGGTTCTAAAGCATTGTTAGATTCATTAAATTTATTTTATAGTTGATCTTGCTTAAGAAAGTTTCCTTCCAGGTTCACCACGTGATGTAGATGTACAATTCCTAAAATGAAATCTAAGATGATAAACAATCGTTTTATCTTCTTTGTGCAATGAAAATCCTAGCTACTAAGGAAAGAGAGACAATATTCTTTCAACAAAGAGCAAAGAGCACACACTATATGCATTGTCCTAAATCAAACCAATCAAACAGTATAAATGCAAATGCACATGCATGTATTTGCTTTCAGCCTTCTTAATATGTGAATGATAAAAAGAAAGCTAATGTGCAAATATGAATTATTTTTCAAAGTGACAGTTACTAACAAGTTTCTTTTCAAAATCAAAATGAAGACAATGACAACACTTTGCGATTTGGAATTGAAAACTTGCTTTTGACACTAGAAAAACTAATAATTTAGATCAAATACAATAGTAACAGGGTAATTGACTATCAAGAACAATTAGATTCTCTTCTATGACTGAAAACGACACTTGCGACACTTTCAAATCAAGAAATGACAGTACAATTACGTTACTTCTTTGTAAAGGAGAACTGAAAATGACTCAAAAAATACATAAAAACATTTACAGTTCTTTGCACAATGGAGGCAGAATAACAGCAAGGAAAGGGGTTTCAAACAAAGGTGTACTAACTATAGGCAGCAAAACTCTTGAATAGATCTGAAAAGAGTGAACACAGAAACCAAAATTTAGGAACAATGCCTAGTCTGATCAGCGCACCTGTAACACAGTGAATTTGAAATGCAATGAACCTAATACACTCGGGAAGTGTGCTGAATTTGAGATTCACAGAACAGACAGTGCGTTGGACCAGGGACGAGACTTTGATTTGGTTCCGGGTCATAGTTTGCAGTTCAGTTCAGGGATTTTGGCCGAGCAAGTGGTAATCAGTAAATCAATCACAGGGGTAGATCTAAGGAGGTTACTACTGGGAGAAGCTGTAATCAGTTGACCTTGTTCTTTTAGGGGTTGGAACAACACCTTTAGGGACTTAGGAGCCCTTGGTTTATGGACATTTTATGCTTGGGGTTGTAGTGCCAAAAAATGTCTATAACAAATGTGTCGGTAATATAATCTATGCTTGAACCATCCCAAGTGTGTCTTATTCATTAGTGCAGGGCGACTAATGGGATTTCTTGTTTCTCAAAAAGGCATTAGGCTGGACACTCTAAAGGTCCAAGCCATCTGAGAAATCCCACCTCCGAAAAAGTTGAAGCAATTAAAAAGCCTACAAGGTAGGGCCAACTTCTTATGCAAATTTGTCCCCGATTACATAAATTGTGCACAAATTTTATTGTGGCTTCTTCATGAGGACATCCCTTTTCAATGGGATGCATAAGATCATAAATCATTTGAGGCCTTGAAAGATACATTATCACAGGCACCACTGATTATCCCCCCTAACTACACCAAGGACTATACCATCTATCTATCATCATTAGAGGTAGGCTTCACTTGGGTATTAGTACAAGAGGGAAATGATAATAGAGAGAATGTAATCTATTACATAAGAAAGAACCTACCCCATCCTATTTTAAAGTATGAGATAGCAAAAAAAATGTCTTATCCCTTGTACACTTAGTACAGAAGCTTTGACATTACATCATCTTGTAGAGTACCACTGTAATCGCAAGCATTAACCCCATGAGATACTTTCTCGCTCAGCATATAATGAACCATAAGTATGCTCAATGGGTAGTTATTTTGCAAGAGTTTGACTTACAATTTTCTTCCTCCAAAAGCAAGAAAGTTCTTATTCTCACAGAGTTAATCACTAATCTCCCCTTGGAATCCCAAGGGTCTCCTGTTAATGAATCTTTTGCAGACAAACACATATTTGTTATATCCACAGATGACCCTAGGTGCGACGACATCCTCCTTTTCCTCCGAACTCAAAATTTCAACCCAAACCACCTGCGCCATGATTGATAAAACATTTTCCACCAAGAATCTCGTTATCTACTCATAGGAGTTGTCTTATATAATCACAAGTGGACACCATATTACACCATTTCCTAGAAATTGATGAATCCAAATAGGTCTTAATTGACTGCCATAGCATAGCTTGTGGTGGCCACCTCTCAGGAATGGCCAAGGAACAAAATATCCTCCACATTGGTTATTTTTGGCCCACTCTCTTCTGTGACTGCATTGCTACCATCAAGCGGTGCGATTGATGCCAACTTTATGCGCATAAAGCCAAAACGCCACTAGCTCATTTGCATCTAGTAATCACCTCAAACCCATTATTCATGTGGGGCATATACTTCATGACCTATGACCCATAGTCTCAAGGTGGGCATAAGTACATCATGGTCACTATCAACTACTTTACCAAGTGGGTGAAATCCATGCCCACTTATCACAACATTGTCGATATTGTTGCATGGTCTTTTCTTTAACCATGTCATCACATGGTTTGAAGTTCCTAAAGAGTTGGTCTTGGATCATGGTAAAAACTCTGAGAATGAGATTTTTCAAGAATTATCCCAACTCCTCGAATTTTCCCATGAGTTCTCTTCTCCATAGTACCCCCAGTCAAATGGTCAAGTAGAATTTATTAACATTAAAGTCCTCAAAACAATGTTACAGTCTATGGTGAACAACCAAAAAACAAATTGGAATGACATTCTTTTCTCAACCTTATGGGAACATCGTACATCAGTCAAAACATCCAAAGGGTTTACACCTTTCCATTTGCTATACGGGGTAGAGGTTGTACTCCCGATAGAATGTGAGACTCCTACCTCACACATAGCCATTGAGCTTCTCCCATACTCTTCACCATTGGAACATAAGCTAGTGCAGTTGGATTATGTCGCCAAAAGTCGGTTTGAATCTCTCCAAGATAATGAAGCCCAAAAAAAGAGGACAAAAGCCTCCTTTTCTCGCAATTTCACCCCTCGTTCTTTCACTGAGGGGACCTAATCCTCTGCTATGATGTTTCAAAAGAAGCTTTAAGACCAAGAAATTTTGAAACCTCATGGAAAGATCCATACATAGATAAACATTACCTTTTGAAAGGTGCTTACATGTTTGTAGAGCTGGATGGGACTTGCCTCAAGGACCCTGTCAATAGGCTGTACCTCAAAAACTTCTATCCATAACTCTTTATTCAAACTTACGTTCTGGATGAAAGCACTTTGACATTTTTATGATGATCAACTATGACATCATCTCAAATTTACTCTAAAACCATACTCTCATCATATGTCAGAGATGGATCATTGACCAACTCACTGTGATGAGTTCACAAATTGTGCTTCTTGATGGTCATAAAATGCTGTTGCAGTAGCCTGGGCCATTTACTCCGCTGACTTCATGGCCGTCCACCATAATGGGCTTTGCATTGGGTCAACCACCAATAATCAAGCTGAATACAAAGTTGTCATAAGCCTCTTGAATGATGCATCCTAATGAGCCTCATTGTTGGGAAACTATATGGACCTTAATACACCTCATAACTTATTTAAATAAACTCTTCTCATAATTTATTACATATTTTGACTATATCTTGATTAATGAGATGAGTAAAAGTGTGATATTATGCATAGTGGACTAATGTGCCTTGGTTACAGGTTTTTGAGAGAAAATCATGGAAATTTTTGCTAATTAAGGGAAGAAACTTGAATGAGACAAGGAGGAGAGATTGCAGGAGATAGATACTCCTCATTTACTCTTCACTCATTCAAATATTCCTCCATCAAATCACACTAGCTTGGAGTTACAAGCAGCCAGGTCATGAAGATCAAAAGGCAGTCGAGCCAGTGGCAGTTAAAGAGCTAGATCATATTGAGTTTGGGAGCTGAGCCTCCCCATATTTAAGGAAGTCTTTGGAGAGTTCATTTGTATAAATAAGGAGGCCTAGAGCCTTATTAGGATTCAAATTTTTTGATGTAATAGCACTAAGAATTTTTCGAGTTCTAGACTTGTGGAAGACATTGTTATGTAATTTTCTGATTTGCTAATGAGAATGCACATTTCCTTGATCCAGCACTGAGTTGACTTAGAGAGTTGAATCTCTTGGGTTAGGGCCCAACCCTAGTATCAAAGGCTCCTCTTCTTGTATTTGTATGCTTAGTCGATTTCATAGATTAATGATTGAATTGTCTTTAGCATTATTTCATTGCAAGTAGTTTTGGATTTGATTATTTTTCTTCCATTTATGAATTGTTGTAGTAGTAGGTTAGGAAGGTAAAGGAATATCCAAAAGCTATTATTGGGTGGATCTGGCCTCACTCCTCCCATCAGGGACCATGGTTTGAGGAAAGAACTCATATTCAGCCCCAAAAAGACGGAATTCTGATTTCTCATGGAATTTAGGGTTTTATGTTTCTCAGGCCAACATTTTTCTAGTTTTCAAGAATAGGATTTAATTTCCATTTCCGATGTCTTCAGCCTTGCATTAGATCTCATAAAGGTTTCACATCATTCTACAAGATTTCCCATGCAAAGGCAACTAGATAATAAAATTTTGATTTTCCTTAGTTAATTGAAATTCTTTCTTCTTTAACATGATTCGTGGATAAAATGTCAGTGATTGATGCAGTGCAGGAGTTTCAGCAGTACATAAAGATTTCATGACCAAAAACCCCATCCTAACCTCATCCATCCACGGTTATAACTTTCTTTCACTAGATCCCTCACCATATTCATCATTCCATAAGAATACTTCTTCAAGCTTCTTGAGCAAATCCAACCCCCGAATTGTGGAAAAACTCCCTAGGAATATAGGAGAAGACCCCTACTTGCCTCCCAAGCCATCTGACCATTCACCATCATCCCTAATCCACATGCCACACCACCAAGATAAGTTAGCATTCAAATTTTGACACAAAAAAGACAAAAAGGAAAAAAGAGTTATTTTGTTCATTTACGTGCACAACAGTAGAATGTTTGGATGTTTCAAATTGTATGCTTAGGACAGTAGGATTGCACATATGTTAGCTTAGCATTCTTTTGAAGTAAAGCCTCTTAGTAATTGTTTAGATGAATGGTTTGTTTAGAATTTTATTTTAGTCTTTTCCTTAGTACAGTAGACAAGATTTCCTTTAGTGAAAATTTCCCTTTTTTCTCATTAGTAATCAAGCTTCTTCTGAATGAATAGAAGTATGGTTTGAAAAACCATAAGTGGTCTATCGCTAGCTTAGTAGTGACAAAGAGTGGACCCATCACATCTACTTGTGTATACAACACTGTCACCTCAAAGTTTGTACAAACCTCGGGTTGATAAAGTAAAGTTGGTAGCCCAAGGAGTTGCAACATTGTTGCTACAATACTAGTTCTCATCACATCCCAGCTAGGTATCAATCACCTACATGTGTTGCTTGAGTCCCAATTTGTTGTATAGTAGTTAGATAAAACCTTCAAGGTATGTGACCCTTACCTCTTTTAGATATTTCTGCATGCACAAAGGTTATCGTATGGCTTTGATCATATTACATTTTCAGATATACCAAGAAGTCAAAATCATGTAGTTGATCACATTGATAAATAAATCCTAGACTGGGATGCATCACATATAGATCATCATCGAGACACATAAAGAGTAAATGATCATATCCATCATTAGATTCACAATACATCACATGTATAAAATCATACCATATAGACACACCATGAGAACCGAAAAAAAGAAACTCATGTATATATATATCATCCAAAAAATATATGTACATCTGTTGGTTGTAGCCACAACAATAAGTCATATAAAAAGGGGATCATACTCATAATGGGTGCTTCCCCTAGAACATGCACTTCCTACATCTAGGTTTGGGGCCAAATACCCACTGCACCACTTGTGCCAGCTACAGGAGGCTCTCCGCCTCACCAAGTGTTGGATCCAAGATCAGTCGAGCAGTAGCCGCTGCTACTTCTAACCAGCAGAGTACTAGATGCCGCTCCCTATCCCATGCCACAGTTCCTGTCGATGACATCCTCCCTTAGCATAGGCCATCTAGCATCTAACATCCCCCGTAGTAAATATTTCACATGGTCCCAAGAATCCTCGGTAACTTCTACTCGCACCCACAACCTCTCTGCCTCTATTGAAGTGATGCAACCTCCCCATCCTTAGCAGGATCACATATCTCCATACACATCCTTCAAGACAAACTCTCAGGACCCTTGTCTTCTCTAACATCCCTCCAACATCACTGGCGTCCAGCAAAACCTACCTCACCAGGACACCGAGGGTCTACACCCACCGACCTACCCAATAGGTGCCCGCGAGGTCTAACATATACAAGAAAACATGCATGGTGTTAACGTAGAGATATATCATAAAACCAACACATATACCATCCATTAAATACTGAAATCATAATCACGTACCTATTGGGTTTAAGGCATCATGTGGGGGCAAGCCCATCTCTGGATCTCCTTTGAAACCCACACCAACATAAGGGAACTATGGAATCAGCTAAGGGTTGGACTAAAACCAACCTCAGATGTGGGTGTCCAATATCTCCTTACCTAACCACCACCTACCCATGACATCAAAAGAACCCATCACTAAATCTGTGGCTCCTTTGATGGCTCGAGCATCATTTCTATCTGATGAGAACTAGTATTATAGCAAGAATGCTACAACTATTGGGGCTACCAATTTTTCTTCATCAACCCGAGGTTCATACAAACTTGGAGGTGACAGTGTTGTATACACAAGTAGATGTAATGGGTCCACTCTTTATCACTATTGAGCTATGTGATAGACCACTAGGGTTTCTCAAACCAACTTTCTATTGATTTAGAAGAAGTTTGATCACCAATTGAGAAAGGGAAATTTTACCCTAATTGAGAGGATTGAAATGCTACCTATTGTGGTAATGAAAGATTGCAATAGATTCCTAAAACACACAACTCATCTAGCTATTTTTTGAGACACCTTGCTTCAGAAGAATTCTAATTTAACACCTGTGAAATTCTCACTAACCTAAGTATGAAATACAATTTAATCAAACACTTAACTCTTTTGCATATGAATAAGCATAAAAACCTTTTTCTTTTTGTGTTTTTGTCAAAACATGAATGCTAATCCTTCTTGATTGCATGGAAAGTGGATAGGTGTGGATAGAGATGGGTGTGATGGGTCAAATGGCTTGGGAGGCAAGCAAGGGTCTTCTCCTAGCTTTTGTGATACATTTTTCACAAATCGGGCTCAAAACAGACCACTACAGGATGTCTACAGGATGTCCTAATTCACCTAAAGGATCCCCTCTTTTCTACAGGAACGGGCCGAAAGCATAAGGAGTAATTTGGACAGTGGTATGGGGCTTAGGGAAGATGATTGATGGGAGGAATAAGGCAAGGAAGTGGTTGGAACTCACTCAGAACTCAAACCGAAGCTCTATTATGGTTGGATTTTCTCGACAAGCATGGAAAGTTGTCCTTGTGAAATGATGAATCTGATTGTGAACTTAGCAACCTTTGGCGATCATGAGTGGGTATGGTTTGGCTGAGGCTGATGATATGAGGTCTTCCTACAATATTGAAACTCCTGCAACATACACATTATTGTTGGAATTTATCCATAAATCATTTCAAAACAAGAAGGGTTGACAACAATATACATAAAACAGAATTTGCATCATTTATTTACCAATTTCATGCAAGGAATTCTTGAAATCTATGATGAAAGCACATGAAATATAATAAAAAACTTAAGATTTCAAAAATGACAACTGCAACCTATCTTATAAAATTGAAAGATGCTGACCTAATTAGCAGAAGAACCCTAAGTTTCATAAGGAATCAGAATGATGTCTTTTTAGGTTGAATGGGAGTTTTTCCTCAAACCATGGTTGCTGAAGAGAGGAAGGAGTTAATATCCACCTTCTATCAACATTTTTGTTATATTTTTTATCTCTCTAATGCTGCTGTTAAATCTATGCACAAACGGAAGAAAACTAATCAAATTCAAAAATACTTGCAGTGTAACAATGCCAAAATCAATTTAAGAAGTAATCTATGAAGTAACCTAAGCATATAAGTATAGTAAGAGGAATCTTTGCTGCTAGGGTTGGGCCCTAACCCAATAGCTTTAGCCCTTTCAGTCAACTCAATGCTGGATCAAGGGAATGCTCATTTCCATTAATATATCAAAAAATACATAACAATGTTTTTGTCACAATCCTTCAACTCGAAAGTGCTTAGCTATTTTGCATAAAAAATATAAATCCCAATGAGGATTTAGGCCTCCTTATTTATACAACAGAACTTTCCAACAACTTCCTTAAATCTAGGGAGGTTTGGCTCCCAATCTTAAGATTAACTCGTTCTTAACTATCGCTAGCTCGACTACATGTAACTCTGAGCTGGTGTGATTTGATTGAGGGATCTTCGAACGAGTGAGGATTTAATGAGGGAAATCCATCTCCTATAGTCTCTCCATCTTGTCTCATTGAAGTTCCTACACCTTAATTAGCCATAATTTTCTCCCAAAAACCTGCAATCAATGCACATTAGACCACTAGACATAACATCTTACTTTTACTCATCTCTTTAAGCAAAATATAATTAAAACATGTAAAGGATTATGAGAAGGGTTGATTTTAGTAAGCTTGGAGGTGTATTAAGGTCCATATATTTTAGCCAATGATGAGCCTCATCACTATCATTGGCCGCAACATCACTACTCTCTCATATAGTATACTACACACCACTATTCCATAAGAAAAGCTTCTCACCTTGCCCTGATGACTTGTGATAGTTGCACCGTCATTATTTGATGTGGGAAGCCAAACCAATTAAAGAACATGCCAATCCGCATCCTCTCTAGAACTACTATCTAAGGAATTGAAATACAGTTTGGAGCCAATGACCCCACCAACCATACTATCATGGATGCTTCCACCTATGTCGCTAGGTCTAGGATATATACAATACATATGCACCCCTGATGAAATGGATCATCACCGCAGTGCAACTGAGCTTAATCGAGGAGTACCATTGATCTGGACAAAAGCTCTATCAGTAGAAACTCACCTAGAGGAACCAACCATTTAACAAAGTATACATCCACCTCTACAGTGAATGCCAACCCTCAGCCTCGAATATCGTAGACCTACCTATTTGGCTGCCATTGTCTTATCATGAATCACATAATTCTTGTTGTGACCTCAACATCACATTCTGAACAAACTTCAACAATCCCCATCTAGCCAACTGCACTCTAGACTGAGCATCACTAGCCACTGGAGTGCACAAACAATCTCAATCCCACTCGTGCCATGTCACCACCATCCTGCCCAAAGAAAACGAAAAACCAAAAAATCAACCCCGTGGCCAAAAAAATTCATTTTATTAGCACAGCGTTCTTGTACCCAAAATAGGTGCGCAGTCACACGTCTATTACATAAATAGGTTTGCGCCTCCACGCATATTGTTCCTACACAATTGTATCCCTCTTGCGACTGTCACCTCCCTACTTGTAAGGACTTCGTTAGAGATTCCTCGCTTCTATTTCCTATACAGTTGCTTGCTTTAGGTGACTATCATTCCCTTAGCCACGAGGGCATCCACACGAAGACCTCACGAATATTTCCCTCACAGTATTACACATATTGCCACTGTGTTTCCTTTACCTGGGCACCTTCACACGACTCTCATGTAGTTGTCGAGGCAATTTTCTCTATTCTTTTCTTAAGAACATTCATACACCATTCACTAGGGGGGAAATACCATACCACATGCATTCATATTAGGGGATATATATTGAGGAAAAAGAGACATAGTATATTGAGCATATAATAGGGGGGTAAAGGGTTTTTATACGTTGCGTATAAAAAAAAGAGCTCAAAGTTAATGGAAAATTATAAAGGGGTATAAAAACATTTAATGAAAAAATTGATACCTACAATATCTAATGAAAGTAGGGGTTTTTTTAAATTGGGAAGGTATATTAGTTCATATTGTTAGGGGGTTAAATAAAGTGATCTTTAGAGGTATTTTCCAATATGTAGGCAAATTAAGGGTATTTCTTAGTATGCCATGCACGCACTTACGATGTGAGAGTATCATTGAGTGAATCTCCCATGGCTTTGTACAGGCCATCCTATATGACCTTCCTACCTTTGACTATGAAATTCACAAAGGAGGGGTCATGAATTCTTAACTATCTCTCCTTATGTGCCACCCAGGTGATTTGGATGACTATTACAACTGAAACAACTTGTGGGCTCTGCTCTAGAGTCCATGTTAGTAAGTACAAATGAGGTGGAAATGTGGGCCCTTCAACCTTATATTTCCCTCTCTTTTATTCTTCTATAGGACCATTTACGACCTCAATACCTACTTTCACAAATCCATCAATGACGTTGGGATCAAGACATCCTCACCTACATCATGGTACCCTATATTTTATTTTTCCAACATACTCATTTTCGGGTCCATTTTACATTTCACAGTGTCCATTACGTGCACATTTCTATGTTTTTTTGTTCATCTTGTTCAACACATTTCATTTTGCATATTATTACTTCAAGATGTTTTCACTTGGGGTATTGGTTTTTGAAGTTGTAGGTGTCTTGTAGTTTCTCAATAAGATCAGTCCCTTAGTGCCAATTGAGAAAAAATGTATCATTCTTCACCCAACATGATAGGTTTCCTGCAATTATTTTCATATCCTAACATCAATTCTCTGAAATAAACCATAAGGTCCACCATCTCGACCACATTTACCATCACCTTCCACTTGTGCATTGTAAATGTCCATGACATCCGATACCACTCCCCATACATGGATTATCCCATTGTATAGTTTCCCTCACACTATTTGTATCCATGATCATATCCCAAGGCCCGGGAGCCACTTCATATGCATATCTAGAGGATCAACCTCATGCTTCTCTTCTTCTCTTATTTCTTAACAACCCCACTCATGGGCCACCATTCTTAGTCATTTTTATATTGAATCAAATGCACTCACACATTCTTCAATTGGCCTACCACTCCTCCATATGGAAATATCCCATCGGTGTCACTTCATCTGCCTCATCAACCTCACACTGAGACCAACCAATGGGTCCCCCACCCTTAGAAAAAACCTACTTTCACCATCATGCAGGCTACCATTTTCTTGGGGCACCCATATCCATGTTTGTACATCCCATACCACGTTTACATTCTTTTGGCAAGTGTACAAATATTTTTTAATGAAAAGGATTCTCACCCATATTTTTGTGTTAGTTACCCGACAACAGTCCTTAGTTGCCCTTAGTTGGAGCTTTCTTTTGTCACCCACATTATTCATCATTTACTCATTACCTACCATGACAGTCAGAACATACTTACACCCTCCTGGCGTCCTACCGACTACAAGGGAATTTACGTTCGAAAAATTGTTTTGATTGCCTCCACTCATGTTACAAATCCAACCTTGGGAAACTTTTTGTATCCACTCATGATGATAACTCTAGATATCATGCCTTTATGAGCAATCATATTACAACCATCTATTTTTATTTCACATAGATTCTTTGAACGAGTTTCTTTGGATAACTTATGCCTGTTCCTATCGACATCAACACTCACATTCTAGGATCGAATTTTTACCTTGGTTTCTCCCTTTTTAAGGAAAAATACTAGGTGGCACAATGGGAATCATCATTTCCTATTGATATCATTGGTCTCCCTGATATTCAACACCAACATCACTTTTCATGTTAGTGTAGTACACTACTTTGTGACCATTACAATTATCTCATTTAGTCATAGACCCATACATCCCATATAGCCTCATTTAGCAATGCTTTATATTTGATGCATGGGGGTACCAAGTCTATTATGTTTGTCAGAGATGCCCCTAAGGGTGAAAGCAATTATCTTCTTTATCTAACATCATGTTAGCCACATCGACGCTGACTTGACAAAACCATTTCATGTATGATTGTAATAATTATTCATAGTCCTCATAATGAGCATGGGATATGCGCACCTTGTATAAACACTTTTGTATCAAAATTTCTTCATATAATGGTTCTCTATACTTCTCTGCTAGTAAATTTATTTATCTCTCAAGAAGTTAGTAAGACCCTCAGTCATATTAGCAAAAAGCCTGATTTATTTCAGCTATACAGTTGGTCCTAAACTCACACATTAGGGGGCAACTATTATCATGACAAAACCATACACTCATTTGTACACACCTGAAGAAACTTAGAGTCAGTGATCAACACACACGGGGTTACAATTTCAACTGAAAGCATCATGAAGACCAAAAATATTTTTTTTTCTAAGGTTCAAGTTAAAAAATTGAGTTGTGTGGGTGCACCACTGTTGGAAATTAACAACCATGCGACCTTTTCTTTGAAAGTCACGCGATCACCAAAAATTCATAGTTAACACCTAGAGCCACGAACTTTCTTGAGAAACACCCCAACTCTTCATATGATGGGATGAAAAATTTGAGCCTTGAGCCCTAAGAAGCCTTAAAGGCAAGGAGATGGTAGCTATCATCTCATTTATGAGGCAAACAACCACACTGATGAGCCAAAGGAGGGAAGGAGTGTACAAAAAATAATATAAATATAAGTTCATGGAGATCCAAAAACAAGAAGAAGTAATGCATTGTTATGCTGCAAAAATTGCTTCCTAGCAATCAAGCATACCATTGAGAGGAGAATGGACCACCATTGAGAGTGTCTTCTATGCTTGTTTGAGAGAGAGACATATTACAATGAGATAGAGAAAGAGAAATCCTTGTTGAGAGTTTTTTAGCACCATTTCTCAAAAAATTCTCTTCAAATGTCTTTGATACTTCTATTGTAACTCTTCTACCATTAGTGATCAATAAAGATGATCCTTTTCCTATACCTTTGTTGATTTTTTTCTTCATTAAGCTTGTTTATGTGTTATTTAATGTAGTTTTAGATTAGTTTGTTTATGCAATGCTTCCATTACTTTAAATTCTTTCTTTATCCATGTTTTTCCACTAACAACATCCAATTATTTGGATTTTCCTTGTAGGTAACAACCAACTCCAAGGAAGGTGTTTTTGGTACTCATTGTTAACAAACACACCAATACAATAGGTTAGATTGATTAAATGATTGAAATGAGTTTGCTTTCCGGTTATTAACATAATAAATATTGTAATGCATCAATAGCATAGCTTAGTAAAGTCATTTTCATGATCTAATTACTTAGAATAGTTTGCTAGTTCAATTTTCTGAAATTTTTGGTTTTAGTAGTAAATTTCTGCCGAATTTTAGCATTTGTTAATGAATTGGAAAAAAAATTGGAGAAAAGGACCCAAGATTCAACCACTAGTTTTAAAAAACGGTTTTTGTAGTAGTCTAGCACATCTTCAACATTTTCACTCCTCTTCAAGGGAGAAGCATCTCACACGAGGCGTACCGAGATATTCAAAGAAGAAGGGGATCAAAGGATGAAGCCAAGGATCTATTACCGAGCAGGTCATTCATTATCATTACAGAATTTTTGAAGTAAAAAATAGCCCTAAGGAAAACATGTACAACCAAATCAACTTTATAAGAACCAATAGGATTCAAGATTATGATGTAACCCATGGGGGATGATTCACCATTTTTGGAGTAAAATAGTACACAGATAAAAATAAAAACTATTTTTTCAACTCATATTTTCAACTTATCTCCCTACAGTTTTGCTCAAATTTTGAGTGGGAGCACTCATTGGATGTATAATTTAATTCCTCATCCAAGGAATACTCATGTTGCACACTTTTGATTGACCCTACTACACGAAAAATGAGAAATACATGAAAAATGTGATTGCAATAATGTATTTTCATGTATTTCTCATTTTTCATGTAGTAGGGTCCATCGAAAGTATATAACATGGGTAATGCTTGCATGAGGAATCAAATTTTGTGTCCAATGAGTGCTCCCACTCGAAGTTTGAGTAAAAACCTAGCGAGATAAGTTGAAAATACGAGTTAAAAACGTAGTTTTTTCTTTTTCCCCTCTAAAAATTGATTATATAATATAATCATATTTTATTATTTCCACTATTTTTTTATAAAATTACTTAGGAGGCCCATTTTATACCTCAAAATTTCTCTAATGTCAAACAATAATATAGCAGTTGTGTAGATATTTAGAACTTGATATTTTATTAAGACAAACGCCTCTATAGAAACAAATAGTGAGAAATACATCGGAACATGATAATATTTTTTTTTGAAAGAGGCAAATAATTCATAGTCATTGCATATAATACCACATAAAATTGTTCTGGTAATACCTTCTTTATTATTCTAATAGTTATATCATTACATTGCAACTATATGGAAACCCACATGATCTTTCACTAGATAACATCAGTAGGATTATACTGGAGCTAATCTACAAGCTACAGATAGACACATTACTTCAGCCTTCAATTCGAAAAAAATTCGGCATGATCATAATCTTTCTCTCTCTCATGCTCGATCCTTGTGACTTCTATAGATTTACCTTTGATCTTGCTCACTTGATTCGGTCCACTTTGATCACTTTGATCCCGCTCACATGATTTGGTCCATTTTAACAAAACTTGGTTCTTTGTTCCATATCTCTTTGATCTTTTGAAAATCTAGCACATAGATCCATCTTTCACAGATTCTCTAAGTCTCGAAATAACCTCTTTTAGCTTCTACCTACCACTGTCTTTTTTCTGTTCTCACCTTCTGGCTTTTTTTACCATTTACTCTTCTACTTGCATTGGTCATTCCTACAACCTTTTTCTGATCAGACCTTGGTAAAAAAATTATCCAAAAGTGAAGGACCCAATAGGGCTCGACCACATTTCATTGAATTTCCCTCGAGTCAATCTTTTGGCTATGCACTTGGCCCTTCTTGCGATTACGTAGCTTCTGTTAACACTTCTTCTCTCTACTATGATGCTTTTCCTTCAAATTATGGACCCAAGTCTGGTACTTTCTATAGGACTTGAGCTTTAAAATTAGAATACTCTGTTGTGGTGGATTCCTAGGTAGTTATTAGTGCAACAACTTTATTAACAAACATTGTTGTATTATTAACTGTAGGCTACTCAGGATGAGATGTAAGAACAATTTTCCATTGAACATTGACATCATAATTAATCATCCATGTCGTCATGAAATGAAACTGAGCGGGTGGCTGAAGTTCCTTCAATAACGTTTTATTGGTATGTGATTCTTCTTCCATTTGATGATATTGCTTCTCCTGTGCCTCTACTTTACTCAACAAATTTCGTTGTTCTTATAGATTAGAAATGGCCATATCTTGGTTAAACAATTATTTCATTTTTTTTCCATGTCTAGTACAATGTCTAGTTCTTCGTGGCACGTAGGATAGGATAATCTTGAACCTATCAGAAAAATTCCGATGAATCATTGGTAATTTATTGAAACATTTTCCAAATAAAAGAAGCTTGAGCAATCTCTTAAGCAATTTTTTCTTTGTATTTCTCCACTAGATTAAATATTTCTTGACATAATTTAGCAATAGTGCCATGCAAATCCTTATTGGCATCAACTAACCCGATACAAGAAACTTCAATGTACTCACATCATACGGTGAGATGGCAACTACAAAAATCCTCTAGAGGATTAGGCACAATCTCAGTAATGGTTGGCCACATCTGCTAGAACTTAGAACATATATCTTCAATTTTTTTTTTCTAGTTACTCCTTCTCACCTTGCAACTATTATCACTCCACAGTCACATCGATGAGACACTACTACTATTTCTCATGAGTAGAGACTAGATCATTATGGAATTATTATAACTGAAGGGAAGAAGTTTTGATAAGAGGAAATAGATGGGATGAATACCAAATTTTAAGTTCATTGGAAAATAAAGAGTTTGGTAAGGGGAACTGGGCTTGCAGAGGCTGACCACTAGTAATAGATCTCTTGGAGTTTCCTTGAGGTGAAGTTTCTGGCTCTTGACTTCGATCCTTTTTAAAGCAATCCTGAATGCTGAAAACAACACTAGAAGAAAAAATAGGAACAATATAATGGGATTGTGCAACTAAATGCAAAACTTCTCTGCATTGATTGAGATCTTGGCTAAAAAAAGAAACTTGATTTTCTGAAAGAGTTGTACTAGGTTCCTGTTGTAACTAAGAAGTAGATTGCATAGGCAACATTGTAACTTCATTTCCATGTGGTTCAAAACTAGCTATAGTTTGTTGTATGGTATCCATTGGTGTCGACTCGATATCCATCTCGACAATATCTCCAACAATATTTCCAGGGTTAAGATTATCAAATATAGTGACATATTGTGATGTGGTATGCGGTGATGAACCAGGGGAATACGTAAAATTGATAGGCGGGGAAATATGGTGTTCCTTAACAATTTTGGTTCCCTCAATAGGGTCTTTAGGTTTATCATCACTAGGGTAAAAAATATGAGGAAGTTGAACATTGGGATTGGCTTGGATGTAATCTTAAGCAAAAGAAAAGGTTTTAAAGGTGGAAGGGGCATTAGTAGAGATTGTAGGTGGGGAAATGGAAATTGGAATCATACAAAATAGAAGGCACTGCTAGCAGCTTAAATGAATTACCAATAAGAGGAACAACACTAGGAATATTTGAAGTAGAACCAATAGAGCTCATTATGGAGCTGACTTCAGACATGTTATTATGGATAGAAGACACACATTCCTACAACTTCTTCATCATCGAATCAAGGTCCTATTCTATGTCAGGCATGCGCTTTTTGGAGGATGACAGATCATCTGTAGAATAATTACAAGGTTACATTTCATTTAGAGAATAGATAATTTCGCCCTGTTTTTTGCGTGAATTGAACTTCAGTTTAGGACAAAACTCATTATGGAAGGCTTCTTCAAAGACATAATAGGGCAATGACTACATCTTGAATTCCTTGGGGCTAGTGGTTTTTGGGTGAATACAAGCATGACCATGGCCTATCCCAAGCGATATTTGATGAGCATACTTATCTAAAATCGATTCTGGCACCCTAGTCAATTTTTTTGTAGCTTGCACCATCTTGGTATACCATTTTTCAAATTCTTGTTCATGAAAATCTCTATCAACAAAATTTTCATAAGTTTTCCATGGAGCATAGGTAAGAGAAAGGGGTTCATCATGGAAATTACTAGGTATCCATATATAAAATAGGTTGCTTGCTTCAATACATCCTTGCATGCTTAAACAGGCTCATTCAAATGGTAGTTGAAACAATTTAAGGACTCTCCTTGATCACAGGATTCAAACCCTGATATAGCATCTAGGGTACACTCATGTGTTGGTGTAATGTTGAATAACCTTTCCTATGATGATAAATCATGCAAATTTGATCTGAGAATTGTTGCTCATATCAATGTCAGTGCCACAAACTTTATGTTGAGTGCCATATCTGGTGTACAAGTAATCATCACCCTTCTTTTTGCCACAGTTAGAGACACTCTAGAATGCAGAGGAAATGCCTGGACCATATAGCGGTAGACCTGTAAGCCAATAAATATCCTCAACATGGATGGGGTATTATTTTTCGAGCCATAAGGATCCCCCATGAATACTACAATGAGGAATTTGGTGCAGCATGGCCTCTCCTATGGTGCCGAAAATAGGAAAATTTTGCAATTTTATCAAAGAAGATTGTTTTGAAAGACCACAACACAAGTTTTAGCCATTAAATAGCATTTTCACTTGGTTTAGACATAGAATCTATGAACACTTTTGGTTTGATATCTAGGAATTATTCATGATCGGTCAAGTTGTTATCAACCAAGGTGGGTTTTTCATATTTTCCCAAAGTATCTTCGGCGGGATTGATACAGGGATCTGAAAAGCCAAAATGAATTGAAGGTTTAGAGCAACGACCCATAGTGAATTATTGGTGACTGTAAATAATGCAAATAGAGGGGCGAAAAAACAGGGGAGCTCAATATAGAATCTAGAGCAAAAGACTCTAAGAGACACAATGAAGATTTGACACTATGACCCTCGGCCTACATAGAAAGGACTCGAAAAGAGGTGGGATGATTATAACATTAGTTTTTAAATACATCAACTTGCCAAATAAAATTAAATCTAGATATTGATGATGAACATGACACAAATCCTCATGAAATGATGTAAAATACTCGAAAAAGGATATATCACAATGATAAGTAATGGGAAATCATTTGAATTCCATAAAGGGGAAAATCAAATATGTAAAAAGTGATTGTTACAAGAAATATTAGCATAATTACTAAAAATAACCCTATTAATTATTATGAAAATGATAGAAGTGACACTTTACACATACCTCCTTGACCAAAATGAGTTGCGGTGGATTGCAACTACAACATAAGATAAGCATTGACATAACTAAGCTACCTAACTAATTGTCGCAACTTAAATTGACTTACTGATTGACTCCATTGACTGAATCCTAAATCTAACTAGTGCCCCCTTTGGGGTAGTGAGAATTACAAGAGAAATTTAGTTGTAGTAGGGCTTCATACATGCACCATTCACTGAAACAGGAAAAAGAACTGCATCAAGTTGAGTGAGCTTAACAACTCTAGACTCTTTTATCTCCACAAAAAACAAGGGACCCAAATAATGCATTTGTAACTTACCAGGATGCTTAATATACTTGTTGTCATAAAGAAATACCTAATCTCCAATAGAAAAATAAGTCTTCTTTATATGTTTGTCATGTTAATATTTTTTGTTCATTTCCAATAGATTGATGAAAATATTCAAGAAAGCTTTGATCATCCAATCCCACAAATCCTGTTGTCATTCTTCAATAGATTCATCATTAGACATTCTAGTGGCCCGAGTACTGAAAATATTTAGAACAAAAAAATCAGTTAGTACTACAACTTCCAGTCCATAAACAATTTGAAATGGTGTATACTTGTGCAATCATTTTATAGTTGTGCAATAAGCCCATAATGTGGTTGGAACTTGTTCATCCCAATCATATTTTTTTGTGGAAAAAACTTTGGTAAGTGACCTTCTAGAATATTATTAAATCCTTCGGCAGTTCCATTTTCTTGCGGATGAGATATAGGCTACTTTTGTGGTTTTGGATCATAAATTCCCGCAACATTGTAATAATATTTTTGCTAATAAATTGTTACTCGTTATCACTTGCAAGGCTCCTCAAAAAACCAAATCTGGTGACAATCTTTCCAAATATAAATTTGGTAGTAGTATCAATAGTGAAATCCCTAACACGTGTTGCTTTAGGCCAACATGTTAGATAGTCTGTTGTAGTAATGATGTAGTAGGCATGGGAATGTCTCACAGTAGGATTTATGGGCCCTATAAAATCAACAACCCACTTCTCAAAACCTTTAAGAGCTCGGACTGGATGCAGTGGAGGTTAATCATGATGAGATGGTCACCCAACCTCTTGACAAGAATCACATTTTCTAACATATTTCTTTGCATCTTTGAAAATAATGGTCCACCAAATTCCAACCTGTAGAACGTTTCTTGCAATTTTCTTTCCTCCAACGTGACCTCCCACAACCCGAGAATGACATTTCGTTAAAAAAATTTCTCTTTCTTGGTCCAAAACACATATGTGCAGAATATGGTCAAGCCCTGTTTTGTACAAATAACTTGCAATAAGCTGATAGTATGTAACACATACCACCATATGCCTCTTCTGAGTTGTAGTATAATCGTCTAGTTACTTTCCAGTTCCTAGAGATAATGAAATGTATTCAAGGTCATATGACACTAATTCAATTCTAATTAAGTCAGTGCCATGCAACTAGTCATCAACTGATCCTCCCAATTCACCAGACTCCAAGTGAGAGAGGTGATGTGGACCCACATTAGAACATCCTAGTTTAACAATGACTTCAAATGAAAATTCTTGACACAATAAGGGACATCTGCATATCATCCCTTGCAAGACAAGTTTGTTAATAAGATAGTTTAAAGAAGAATGATCGGTAAATAATTTAAATGGAGCACCAAGAATATAATTCCTAAATTTTAGGGGTGAGTACACCATGGTGAGAGTCTCTCGTTTCATGCTTGTATAATTCTTCTCATTTATAGAAATTTTTCTACTAGCAAAATAGATCGAATAGTTAAGTTACCTTCTCCTAGTTGTGTTAAAATAGCACCCAAAGCAATACCAAAAGAATCTTTATTAACATGGAACTCCTTATTCCAATCTACATAGATTAGAATTGGAACATTCACAAATATTTTTCTTGAATGTATCAAATGGAGTGTCACATTCATCAGTCCATGTGAGACATTCAACTTTCTTCAATAACTTCTCCAATGGTGCAGTAATCAAGGAATAATTGTAGATTAATCAACGATAATATTTGTGTTCTCCAATGTAGACCACAATTGTTTAACACTTGTTGGTGGAGAAATATTTAAAATCACTGCAACCTTTCCAGGATTAACACAAACACCATCTTTGTAGACAATATGTCCAAGCAGGGTACCAAAGGGAACAACAAAAATGCATTTCTTGAGATTCAATGATAACTATAACTATAAAAAATGATTAAAAATTAGCCGTAGTAAGGTGGAATGTTTCTTCAAAATACTATAAACTATCCAATCATCGATGTAAATTTCAAGAAATTTATGAAAATAGTGTCTAAAAGTAGTGATAACAATTCTAGAAAACATAAACTAAGCATATTTAAGGTTGAAAGACATGACATGATAGGTATATGAGCCTCAATTGGTTGTAAAGTTTTTCTTATTTTTATCCTCCTCTACAATTCAAACTTGATGATACCTAGAAAATCCATCTGTAAAGGAATAAGCTTCATTATCAACAATTTTGTCCAATACTTCAATGTTGACAGGAGTAGGAAATGGGCCATGGACACAGTCATTAAGACTTCTATAATCAACACAAACTTGAATCTCTTCCAAATCCTTCTTATCTAGAATCATAATAGGAACGATCCACTTTACTTCATCAATTGGGAATATGACAGTGACAACCAGCATCTTATTGATTTCCCTCTTTACTTTCTCTTTCACCCTTATATTTAATTAGTAAGGCCGATATTTAGATGGTATTACATTGGGCTTCAAAATAATCTTCATTTCTCCTAAGTCTCCTTTAATTCCGTGAGCTTTGAAAAACGATGCAGGAAAAAAATCTTCATATTCTTTTAATAAGCCAAAAATTTCTTTTGTAGCATATTCATCCCAATAGTCACCAATAGAAGCTACCTTTGGATTTTCTTCAATTATGATATTATGTTTTCATAGCTTCAAATGCTTTATATACAGAACATATTTTACAATATCTTCCTTTATATTTCACTCCCCCTTGGATTCTTTAAAGACAGGTTCCTTAAATCATCTAAATCATCTTCATCAGGTTCTCGGTTAACCTTGCCACAAGTGATGACTTCATGGAATCCAGATTCATACAGTTGTTTGAAATCTCCATGACTACTACATTAATCAATGATATTTCCAATAGGAAACAATAATCTCTTTATTGCTTTTAAGACCTCTTCTATTTTTTCATCCTCATCTGAAAAATGAAAGTCACTACAAAACTAGACTATCAATGCCTCCTAGTTAGTTTTCTTCTTCTTGATTTCTTCCTTGAGGTACCAAGCTTGTGGAAAAGTGCCTAGTGTGTGAATAAACTGATGCACCTGTTAGCGCTTGGAATTCACCTAGGCTGAGATAGACAAACTCTCAAGGCTACATCAAACCATTTCACCTCGTAGCTAGCCCTACGAGGTATGAGAAGGCTCTCTCGGGTCAGATTTGATAGATCTTATAATATAATAAGCTGACCAATTAGGATCAAATACATTAGGCTAGTAAATTGATAAGGGGGGTTGATTTAAAGATTTTTTGGGTTTTTGGTGGCAATTGGAGGGAGTGCAATTTAGGGTGCGGGGATTGAGCTCAGTTTTTGCAGGTGGGTCTTTGGGGCAAGGTAGGAGTCTATGCTGATGCCTTTAACTGAAAGAGATGATCAGGGAAGAAAGAAGAGAGGCTAAAGAGGGCAAACAATGAATTCGAATCCTCTCTAGACAGTGGAAAACATAAATTTTAAACAAAATTGAAAGCTGAGCATGGCATGCATGAATTCAAACTTTATCACTTCTTTTGTTTAAATAGCAGCAAGAGATTAAGAAATGGAACACATAAACACACTTACAATAACAGTAGGAGACACACCATCAACATAATAATCCACAAGAATCCACAATGAAGTCTGCAAAACCCTGGCCTTCCTTTTCCTCAAATTGCAGAAAATACAAGTCAAAAATACAATAGCACTTCTCCCTCTAGAGTCCAACCATCAAAATGAGAAAGAGAAGGCATAATATAGAAGGTCAAACCTCTTTCCCCACCTCTAGGGGTCGAGCTCAGCTTCCTAGGAGCTGTTGCAACTAATTCTAAATCAGTCACTAGATAATAGGCCAGCTCAACAACTTACCTCTAAAACTTAGGAAGCTTATCTATGCATTAAATATTCACTATTTACATCAAAGAAGCTTCTAGAAGTGGTAAAGAAGAGTAAAAGTATCTAATTCCATGAAATTTACACAATAATCCATCATTTACATGCCCAAATAGTCAACCAAAGTGAAAACAGTGTTTTTTGACCGAAAATGGCAAATTCTGGCAATTCTGGAAGTTTTGGTCGCGCCCCTGGAAGTTCTGGTCGTGCCCCTTTGCAGCTACTTTTGAGTGGGTTCCACTGATCCAAATCAGGTGCAAGATGGCTCATTGGAAAGCTTGGTCTGTCTACTTTCCATCCCAAGTGGAATTTCTGAATTTGGTGTTGATTTGACCCCTCAAAAACCATTTCTCCCAAGGTCACTTTCTGCAACTCAAAAAGTGGGCAGAAAATCATTTTTTAGGTGTATTTTGAGCTTTTGGAGGCTCAAAACTCAAAATTAGGCTGCCCCCAAGTACTGGTAATTTTTCTTTTTGCATGCCCTTTCCAAAAATGCCAAGTTTGCAAAATTCTGAGCAGCCCTTCAAAATGGTCTCACCCGGGGTGAGACCAAACCGTGGGCAAAACCTGTAATTTTACCAAAAATTTGCAAAATGCTCCAAAATTCTCAAAATTTTCAGATTTTGATGCTAGATCAAGGCTGATCAGTACCATGATGAGTGAGGGATGCCTCAGCCAAGATTCGGAGTGGATTTTTCCTTTTCTTCTTCTTCCGGGCCTCTGACAGCTCTCTTTGGAGAATTTTCATTCTCGCCTTGCAAACATGTAATCTTGCCCAGTAGTGTGTCTTCATGTTCCGGAGCAGCTCTTTGTCACGGTTTGCCTTGTCTAATAGTCCCTCCAAGCGCCAATTTTCTCGGATGAGCAATAACTCTCTATCCTTGGGCAGTGGGTCCCCAGGCCTCCTGCGGTTGATGACTCGGTCGAATCGAATCCTCCATAACTCATCCAACTCCTTCTCGGTCTCCAGGTGTTTGGTCCGCTGCTCTAAATAAGTGATAGTCCACTGAGCCATCTCAAGCTTCCGCTGCAACACAAGGTTCTCTTCCTTGAGCTCATAGAAATCTGAAGAGGAAGGAGAATGAGCATCACGACCAGTGAAATCATCATGTGCCTCGCCAACTGCCTCATCCTCAACCATGGGCTGCTTGCCCTCTCGTACTGCCTGTGCCGATGAAGAAAGCGAGGCCCCTTCCACCTGGTGTGGAGATAACACTCGCTGCTCTGATGATGAAGACGAGACCCCTTCCACTGGCTGTAGAGAAAGTACTCGTCGGGCTGCTGCAAATAAGGTCCTGTGACCTCTCTGATATGTGACCCAAGGAGAAGAAGCCATGTGTCTCGGGATGCTGGTCTCGGGCTAATGTGATGGCCCTCCCTCCTCATGAACTGCCTCAGGCCCTGAATGTGGCTGTGTGAAAACATCTCGGGAGATGAAATCCGCCCAAGGGATGCCCTGCTGGCTCAGCTGATGGGAAACTACTAACTGAATAAGACCATGATGGCATAGGCTCCGGAGCTGCTGTACTGGAGTCTGTCTCCGAAAGGTAGTGGCTATCCTCTGAATGTCATTAAATAAGTATGCCGAGATGTTCATCATCCTCACTCTGGTGAAGTGCATCATCATGCGGATATGACAAGAAAATACTCGTGAGAATCTCCCCTCGCATGTGAAGTAGTGCATAATGAGTCTCATGGTGTCTATATACTCTGCTCGGAGGAACTTGATAGGAAAGTTCCTTGTCAAGTGATGCACATAGGCAGGCCTAACATATGGCTCATAGTATACCAGGTCCACCCACTTGCGCTTCGGCCACACCTCACCCACATTGGGTATCCCGGTAGCATCTGTGATAGCCTCTGGAGAAAACACAAAATTCACCCCTGCAAGGGTGACCTGCCTGTCATGGAGATGGAGGACAAACAACCGGGCCAAGTCTCTGTGATGCTGGATGTGTGACAGCCTCTCACAAAACTGAAAACAAGCCATATGCTGAAAGCAAGATACTGCCAATGGGCAAGCCTGCAATTCTGTCAATGATGTGGGCTCTTCCCTCCTGTGATGACCACCCTTGCCTCCCCTACGAGGCCTCTGCTGTATCTCAATCTCAGTAGATGATGATCGGTCATCACCTTGCTCATTAGTCTCAGTGGTTGACATGGTGTTATTGAGCAAGGTGGAATAAATAAGTCAAAATGACCGCTGCCCTGCCTGCAAAATGCTGTGAAGTATGCTGTTTTCAAGGGGAAACATCATGAGGGATATGTTAGGGGAGGAAATTTACATATAGGAAAGGGAAAAATATATATATAAGCAGGGAATTCTGAAGGAAAAAATCACATAATGCTAAACATATCATTCTATCTTTCATCATTTGCAAATCAATACTTTATTTAGGGAAACTGTGTTTTTCAAGCACCAAGGGAAAGGACAATGAAAATCATCATGATGGAGGGAAGGATGTCATGGGCAGAATAGGGTAGCATCCACTGTGTACAAGTAACAGGCAGCTCATTTCATTTTGTTTAGAATGTCATTGAGGAGCATACTCTGTTTTTACTCATGTGAAAATATCCATTTGATGCTAATAAAAAACAGGGGTTTAGGGTATTTAATTGCAAGATGATGGGAAGGGGTTGCTGTGATTATTCTGCAGCGGAAGGAAGAAGGAATTGGTAACTTGGGAATTAGGGAAAAAAGAGGATATTAGGAATTAGGTTTAGGGGGACCATGAAACCCTCTTTACAAATCACTGCCAATCTAATTTACATAACAACAATTCATTTAGAACAGAGGCAGCTTCATCATGCTTTTACCATGGGGAATTAGGGTTTCACTGTGTGCTTTGATCATAGGGAGGGACATTCAATTGCATATGGAGTTTTAATGAAGGGAAATGCAATTGAATTAGGGTTTTAATATAGGGAATAGGTGGGGAAAAACAGAGTCTTAAGGATGGGGAAGAATACCATGTTAATGCAAAACCCTAATCACAGCAAAAGTAGTCTTTTTTGATAGCTATGCAGCTGATACCTTTAATGAATTTTGTCATGAATTTTATACAGCTTGTAGCCTTTGACATTATACAGCAAGATGACATTTTTCTTTATTTTTTCTAAGGCTATGCAAGTAGCAATTTTCACTGTTTTTTACAATTCTTGAATGTATGCCTTGTCATCACTTTTCTATTTGTTTTTTTTTTTTTTTACAATGTTTTCTGTTCATTCTTTTGCTGTGCATTTGATATATAATTTGCTGTGTATACTAGTGTTTAGGTTTTGAGCATATAACATGGGGAAAAGGTAGGGTTTGAAATGATTAAAGGGGACTAGGGTTTGATAGGATTTAGGGGTAGGGTTGGTATGATTAATTTGCAAATGAGATCAATAAATATGACATGTTAACATATGTAATTTACATGGGAAAATGAAAGGAGGGAAAAAGGGAAAAATTTCCTTGAAAAATAACAAACTGTCACACATATTGCTTGCAAAAACAACTATTCATTTAACCTATTTCTTTATGGATTTCTTGCACAAAATTTATGATCATTACCTTCCTTTCCAATCTCAACACCATCATCAAACATGTGAATGAGGCATACCTTAATAACTTGAGAGAATTTGAGGGTGATTTCAGCGTTTGAATGAGTTTCAAGGCGGGCAGACTTTTTTGGTCGCGCAAGCTGCCAGTTTGGTCTCACCCCTCCGTTTGGTCGCGCCTGTGTAATTTAACACAGCGCGTTGGCCTTTTTTTGGTCGCGCCCACCCACGTGGTCGCGCAGCAGAATTACCCTTGTAATTTGCAGAATTTTTCCCGAGTTGCCTCCTCTTGCCTCTAACATGAATTTTTGACCTTCATATGCACAATAAGAGTAACTAAAGAGGGAAAATTGCTTTTATAGGTTCATTTTAAAAAAAATTTAACTTTAGAACCCACTTTCTAATGTTTCCACTTGGACATTCTTTTTTAACACTGTTTTGGAGTCATTTTGTCCTGAAATGAGCCTTTTGATGCGTTTGACTCCTTTCTTTTTGCAGGTTGACCGCCTGAGGGACTGTAGTGAAGGAACCAGGGTTATTGCCGGCACTTTTACAAATTTTTGAGAATTTCTTTATTTTTTCAAATTTCCACATGGCCTTGGACTTAAAAACAGGGTTTTTAAACCCAAGGCATAAAATGAGCTATAGCTGAAGAAAATGATAATGAAACGTATGTACAAGACTCCTTCCGGCTTGCTGGGCACCTACTGACCATGACTCATGACCTTGAAATGATTTTGACTCATAACCCTAGACCTAAGACCATGGAATTTCAAAACAAGAATAAAAACAAGCATGACTCAATTACATTGTGGTATGACCTGATTCAGCAAAGCCGAGAAGGGAACAAAGACCAGCTCCTCCATTTCAGTGTTATGGCATGCCTAGCGGGATGCAAAACTGACACTGATGAGACACCTATAAATGCATATGCAAAGAGTTATTGATCACTGATGGAGGGCTCAAGACCGACACTAACAGCACCTAGATTTTGGTAGGTATCCCATATCAAATTTATTTGAACTAGCAAATTGGCATATCATAGAAAACTTCATTCATACCCAATTTTGATGTTGATTGTGATGATCTCCCCACCATCTTGTAGGTGTTTCTTGTAAAGAAACATCCATCAAAGGAATGTATTATGTTTCTTCAACATTCAAATCATTTTTATTAATAAAATTGATAATATATCCTAAACCATTGAAAATAGGAAAATAGTGTACCTCAGTACCAATCCAGCGGGCACAACGAACAATTACATAAAGTCTAGAGTGCAACTCATGATCTCCTTGTTTCCAGTCATCTAGCGCACCATCTGAACCAAATTTTGTGCTCTGAACACTCTAGATAATAGAATCATCTGTTGTAGGATTGATATAGTCTTCTCCCTTTCTTGCAATAAGAAGATATAACTGATCAAAAAGATTAGGCTCTTCAACATCATCTACAGGCTTTGTAAACCTTAGAGCTTGATAAGGATCTATGGTCTATATAACACAAACTCCATCTACTTCAATGGCCATTTTTTCTCATTTCAAGTCAATAATAGCATAATTTTTGAATTCCCAATCTATTGCATCCAATGTTGGATAGGGTTCTTTATCGCCCATAATTTCTATAACCTAATAGTATGGTTATGTTTTAACTCCTGCAATATCAAATTCAAAATATCTAAGATGAACAATGGGAAGAATACAATATTGATTAGACATTCATAATTAAATAGGGAAAAATACTATCTTCGCTTTCCCCAATGCCTCCCAAGTTTTAATTGGAAAGATATTTACGTCCAACCCCAAGTCCAACATAGAATCTTTGATTTGGAATCCTGCAATTTGGGCATCAACATGGAATTCTCTTCCATCCTTCTCTTCTTATGGTAGACTGACCTGGAATGTCATTTAGGAAGATTTGCAGAAAAATGCATGTCTGAGATTTCCTCATCTTTGAAAATTTTCTTGAGATTCATGCAAAGTTGGCTAAATAATTATTCATCATTCATAATCTACAAAAAAAAATTAAGCTACTCCATAATAGGTTTGGAAACCTCCTCAGAAAATCTAGGACTTCTCATTTGTACCTTCTCTTGTTATTCTGCGTGAGGGCTACAAGAAGAAACCAATCGCCTATAAGTTTCAGCTACATCATTGTAGTATTCTTTCTGCTAATTAGGATCATAAGGCTTCTTTGGTGATGCATGCTTTATTATAGTAGGTTTCTTAGAGGTCTCCTTATATACTCTAGCCTTTTTCCCTCCTCTACTAATTATATTAATGTTAGGAATTGGAGTTGGTTTAGGTCCTTAAGGTTATGCATTAATAAATTTTTCTCCTCTTTGTCGATTGTGCTCTTCCTAGTGAGCGATCAATTCAAGGAAATCTTTAGTCACATGAATGTTTACTATGTTATGGGAGCACTGATGCCTCTTGGGTAATGAATATTCACATGAAACATGACCCTCTTGATCATAGTTATAACAATAGATTGAGCCTCTTCCTCTAGTTCTTTCCCCTCTTGAATTTCCTCCTCCTTGCCCTTGAGGAGCTTTGTTGACTTTGAACAAAGTGTGATAAAGGTGATTAAACAGATCATCTAAAGCTCGACACTGATTTATATGGTGAGTTGGGGACCCACATAACTCACTAAACATATTTTTTGGAACATTTGAGTAATTTTTCAAAATAAGACAAATACAGGTGGATGTCCATAAGTATGAAAAGTCTCACAGTATTCGTTTGTAGACATTCCTTGTTGATTAAGAAACACATAATATTGATTATGTCCTTGATACAAATAATTTTTAGCATCTTGTGAAACTCTAGTAGGAGGAAGTGGCATAATCGATCCGATAGGCATAGTAGATGGTCCTAAATGCATCAACCATGGAAACTCAGTGGCGTGATACCCTTCAACACGGAAATTAGTGCACCAACCCTGAGGACACAAAGGTTATGCTCCATGCATATCCTTCAACCTCTCTGTTAAATCAACAATATAAAGTTGCAATTCAAAAATGGAAGGATCACTGGAAGAAACTCCTCCCCTATACTCATGAGGATATCCATCCATTGCTTCAATCTTCATAGCTTTCTCAATTTCTTCTTGTAGCGTAACAATCTTCTATTGTGTTAAGGGGATTTTTATCAATGGAAACATGGATTTAATGAGCCAATCTCTTTGGTGATTAGGATCGACCAGATAACTCAATTTTCCAATTGTATCCTTGAATTGTTGCATGCACTCCCATGCAGTGTCTCCTTCACATTGTTTAATATCCCATAGTTTAGATAAACCTTGTTGGTTTTTTTGAGTATGTTGAAATTCCTGGATAAATTCTTGTTTAATGCCATCTAGGGTTTGATTTTGATGTAAATGATCCAAAATGGATATTAAATTAAGGAGAAAAGGTATTACAGACTCATGTGCAAGAATGCCTATATTACTTAGTGCAATAGATCAAAAAGATTGTGAATAACATAGACATTGAACAGTTATAAAACATAATACACACACATAAACACAATCAAAATAATGAAGGAGTTCACTAGACCCCCTGGCTACATCTCCTGGTCCAGCTTTCAGTGTCGACCTCTATGTTATGTCTTCAAGAATAGAGTTTACATGTGTGAGCTCAATCAAAGCCATAACACAACAACAGTGATATTACATAGGGATTTCACTCAAAAACCTCGAGTATAAAGAGTGCACAGAATCTCCCTAGTAGTGCCTCTGATCAACTGTTCATAGCTATATGTTTTCTCTGACTCTCTGTGTCCCCTCTGTCTCTGAACTCTGACTTGTTTTTGTTCTGTCATGGGATGGCTTTTTAAGCCTATCGGCCCTGTCTGTTCACCTTCCCTCTTTGGGCTCTCTGTCTTCCTCTTTTGTCTGTTCACCTTCCTTTCAGTGTTGGACACATCTTGTTAAGATAAAATTCTTAAAGCACAAGAACTCCTTTGTATTTTGATTTTATAATGGAAATACACCAAAACATAGAAAAACCTGACAAAATGCCGCATATCGGATTTCAAATTTTATAGTGTCATATCTATAATCATCTCGGGTCCATGTTTTATCGTTGTCGCAAGCCCACTGTTGATCTGCCTTCAATCGGATGGTTCGCATCCAACCTGATCATCCAACTGGCTTGTGCTTTCTTCACCATTTGATCCATGATCGCTAATCCAATGGCTGAAAACCATTTCAGGTGGCCCACTTGCACAAAGATTACCCACCTGAAAAAGTGGTTTTCTCTCTCCTGCAGTGTGCTATGTTTCACCCAATGTATGGAATTAGGTGGAGCCTCTCCAATACCACTTACCGCCTGAAGCCCACCCGAAATACTGCTTGCCATGGAACTCAAATCCTTCGCTGTTTTATTTCATAACTCCTTCAGGTCCGCCTGTGTGAAGTCCTCCCTTTGGGAATCTGCGATGCAATATCCGTCGTTGATCTCTTTCACCCATCTGATGGCTATGATGGAAGCGCTCGTTGTGAGTCTTTAAGTTATGGGTACTGATTCTTCTCCCTTGGTTCATTGTGATGCGATAAAGTGGCCATTGCATATCGGTTAAGCCTACCATCATGTGTGTTAGAGCCTAAATCTGCCTTAGGCTGAAGGAAGGAAAAATTCAGGGTAACCACAAACCACGCTCAGTTTGGTAGCTAGCCCTACCAGAACAGGAGAGGGCTCTCTCCGGGTCACACTCAGGAAAATAAACAATAGGGTCTGAGATGACTCAAAAATTAATAATGATTTTAGGCTAGGTAAATAAATATGATGGAGGTATTTTGATAAATGGCTGAGTTTCTAGGATGTGTGTGGGGCCAAGGAACAGCATGAGCAAAGAATTTAACTCAAAGACATAGGTTATTTCGTGAGGCAAGATAGGCGGGAAGTCTAGAAATTAGATTTGAAATAATATGAAGTGGAGAGATTGTTTGAGAGTGTGAAAAGGGCATAAATACATGAATCCTTTTCAACAGAAGAAAACATAGAACGTGAAAACTATCCCAAGGCAGAGCAGTACACTGAATTCTACCTTTTTTACTTACAAAGCTTTCACTAGAAATGTATATGAATGAAAATATAAAAAATAATGAAATACATATGAAACATAAAGAAGATACATTTGCTAAACTCACGCCACAGGAATCTCATGAACCAGAGCTGCAATCTTTCATTAATTCTCTGTCAAAATGTACAGTGAGTGACTGGGTTTCTCTGCCACAGTTTCCCAGAAATTCCCACCCTTTACAAAATGACTCTCAATACAATAAATAAGCTTTGCCATGAGAAATTTGATCAACCCAGGAAATGAAGAGCCAACCATCAGCAATTACATTTAATTTTCCATGAAGACCAATTAGAAAAAAGCAAATATGAGCGTAGATTTTTTGGGTGGCTGTTCGCCTTCATTTGGCCACTTGAATAGAAGCCAAAAATGTTTTTTAAACTTTGCCTTTGATGCCGGGGAAAATTTATTGTAAATGAGCAGGCCCACTTGGATAAAATTGCGAATCGAAATTTCGCGAAGCGGGAGTGATTTTGGCCTTTGGGTCTCTGTGTGCCGGGCCAAAAACTGTATGCATCGAGCAACTTTAGAGCTAGTTTTGAGGCACCTTCTGAAGTCCAAATTGAGACCAAGTGTGCTTGTTCGAAATCCCTGCCTATCTACTCTCCAACCCAAGTAAAATTTCTAAATTTGGTGCCCATTTGCCCCTCCAAAACTGCAATCGCCCAAGAGTGCTTCCTGTGTGTCAAAATAGGGGCAAAGAGGTCATTTTTTGGGTGTTTTTGACCTCCCGAGGACTCAAAATTGGCCCAAACTTCTTGGCCATGCACCAACAGTCATGATTTTCCATGGAAAATCCAAAAATTAAAACTTTTTGTCATTTGGAGCTTCCTATTGTAAGCGTGCGGCACGTGGCATGGTGCACAGGGAGAAAAACCCTGTTTTTTGACAAAAAAAATCCAAAAATACCAAAAATGCCCCAAATTTCTTGAAATTTGGGCTGGAGCTTCCTTGTCAAGTGTTATGCTGGGATAAAGAGGCTTCGACCAATATCTAAAGTCGATCGAGCTCCCTTTGCCTCTTTTTCTTCTTGATTGCCTTCCTCAATTCGCCTTCAAATTCCTGATTCGGGCCTTGCACACTTTATTTCACGCCATTGTTGAGGGGAAAAATGCCTATGCAGGACGATCCTATCCACCTAAGGTGTGACAGTGCCTTAGCAACAAACAAGGACAGCTATTCTGGTTTCTTCCCTTATGAAATGTGAAAGAAGAGAGATAAATAGACTTACCGGTGTCTTCCGTTTGTCCCTCGATCCGGTCTCTCTTCTCTTTGGGAGTTCACAGCTACTTGCCTTCTCACTCGCCCAGCTTCAACAGGTTCATGCAAGATCACAAGAGAACAGCTACTTTCCTTCTTGCTTGTCCAACTTCAACGGGTTCCTGCAATATCACAAGAGAACAGCTACTTGCGACAAGAGAAGAACACTACACACAGACAGATATTCACATTCATAACTAGTTTAGGATTAGAAATAAACCAAATACACTAATGCAATCATACATCAAAGACACATCAGTATATAGGAGAAACCAAGATAGCTTTATTGATGAATAACAAGGTTCAGGAAGAGATACAACCCAGAGGGCTCCAATCCGGCATCTCCTTCCCAGCAAATGGAATTCCTATCTTCACCCCCTTCAAAGCATTAAGCACCCAATGATTCCAATCTCAAACCAACAACAATTCTTTGCAATAACAAAATTCCAGCCCTCAGATCTCATGGAGGAGAGATCCATATATAGATGTTTGGAGAGAGGATGAGTCAGCTTGAGATCTGACTAGTGTCCTCTCCCTCTGTCAGTTCTTGGTTCCACTTGGAGGTTCTTGCTTCCACTTGGAGATTTGGAACCTCTTACTCATCACCAGTCGAATTCCCTGAGGCAAGTGTCATTTTGGAAGCTTCCTGGGTTTTTACACCTTGAGAAATGAACTTGCCACATGTCCACTCTCGTTCAGCGTAGGTAGCCAGTGTTCCCTTTGACATTCAACGCAGGTAGCCAGTGTTGGCTTTGACATTCAACGCAAACAGCTAGTGTAGCCACTGAAATGATCCTGAATTGACTTGTTTTTGAGCAGTTTCTGGTGGAGAACTTCTGTGAATTGCTGTGGTTTGTTAGCCTTGTTCCTCTAGGGGTAGGAACAACATGTTTAGGGACTTTGGATCCCTTAGATTATGGACATTTCATGCTCAATGCTGTAAGGCACAAAAATGTCTATAACAGTTGCCCCCTAAAGTATGAGGCTGTTTATCGGGTGAAATGCTTTATCAGAGGGATCTGAAGTTCATCCAATGCTGGGAGGAGACCTGTAATAAGATACAATACAATACATTATTTTTCATACTGCTTTCATGATCTAGCTGAGGCGGGCATTCCCATGCTCAGTTTTATAAATTCATTTTTCTGTACATAGAACAGACAATCGTCTGATGGTAGACTGATAATTTTGATGAAATTATCATCCTTTGAGTAGGATGATTATCTGCTGCAATGATGCACATGTCAATGTCTTTATCTTTCCTGAATATATATCGCAGCCCGGATGGATGAAACTAGATCTGGGGTCTTCAAACTCGTTCGATCTTCACTCTAAGTACAAGTTGATCCATGTGAGAAATGTTCTGAAGTCGAACATGGAAAGACATCGCTTGATTACCGGTCAATGATGTAAACCGTTAACAAGTGCGAGAGGAATCACCGATAATGATAATGACCCTCAAGGTACTGCAGTACATTTCACGTGGTGTGAATAAAGGACTTGGCGTCAAACACCACGCAAAATCTTTCGGTCGAAGGTCATTGATGTATACCTGTCGTCGGAAGTGAGAAACATGCCATTGAGGCATGCAAGCTTCAAAGTACTGAAGGGGTTGTTCCTAGATCAACTTCTTGGATAATGAGCTGATGTTGACAAGAAGCGATCCGTCACAGGAGGGCCTTAATGAATCCCACATCAGTGACATGGAACGGAGCTAATGATTTTAATGGAGGTGAAAACGATCTGTGACATATGATTCAGGGTGGCGGTCATGAAAGGATGAAGGATAATGTATGGCAGTGGATGGGACACGATTGACTTTTATGAACGACTTCTCTTGAACATATGGCGACACTAATGCGATGGATTGGTAGCATTATCCCAAATATGGATGGTATGGCAAGACCATGGATGTGACCGGTGAATGAAACAACCCAACCCGATTGTGGTACGGAGGAAAAGTGTCATGTTCAAGAGCGACTTGCTACCATCAAAGTTTTCTTGAGTTTCTCCCAATTTTTCCCCAGTCATTGCTGACCAGTACCTCTTTATTTTTGTCAAGCTTGAGGAGGATAGCATATGCTTGTTCTATAACCTGCCCTTCGGGCAAGCCCATCGCTATATTTTAACGAGCCTAGCGATAGTGAAACTCGTTCTCGCCTAAAGACAAGTTTGTCACTATTTAATGATTTTAACGAGTCTAACGACAAGGATAACTCGGTCCTTTTCATTTTTAGAGAGTCTGAAAAGGTACATAAAGTTAACTCCAAAATTCCTTTTTCGTCATCTAATCCCTTAAGTCCGAAAAAGTATGAAACAATACAGAAGGGATGAGTTTTCGATAGTTTTAACGAGCCGAATAAAACAAGCGCTCGATCTTTTTGTGCAATAATCCCTCAGGTCCAAAAAGATTAAAATCTAGAGGAGGGATAGCACTTCCTATCCCTTTAACGAGCTGGAAGGCCAAGGACTCGACAATCTTTTCATATTTTACGAGTCAGTTGAAAAGAGCTTAAAGAAGACTCGTCTTTTGAGGAACGAGTGATAAACAGGGTTAGCAGCTGATTCCAGGTACAAGTTGGAATTTTCCAATCACGGCAGTGTCACAAGGATGGCTAGGTGTAATCACTCTTCGCAGCTGTTCCTCAAAATGGGTAAACAATCATATGGAGGTGAACGATCGGCCAATGGAAAAGTGGAGGTGACGGTGCAAACACGACCAAGGTTTTAATGGCTGATGATATTACATTCACAGTGGTTATTTACCAGGTAGTTCATTTTTTAACGAGCTTAAACGCGGGTGGAAACATTTGCTCGATCTTATGTTTATTTTTTAACGAGCATGAACTATGTGCTAAAACTGCTCGGATCCTGCGTTTATTTTTTAACGAGCATGAACTGTGTGCTAAAACTGCTCGATTACCCAGTCATATGATAAGAGTGTCTCATTGAGATTCTATTTTTTATGGAGCTTCATCTCACAAAGCTTTGCCCCGCATCCTTTCTTTATGCAAGTTAGGAAATGGCTAACCCAAAAAACAGATAAATAACCGCTCTTTGCTTGCACTCCAAAAGGTTTGCATGCCCCCAGGTATAAAGTATGATTTCAAGGTTACCTCTACTTCTTTTCCATCAAAACAATTGTTTTAACGAGAGAGGCTTACTTCTTTCAGGTTACCCAAAGATTGTCTCGTTAATCTTTCAAACAAAACACTTCCTCAGCAATGTCTACCGAAATAGACAAAGGTGAGTGACGACGCTCGGCAACTCTCATAACTTTGACAAAAGAATCTTATTCTAGAACAACCCCTCTTCCACTCACGGACGGGGTACGGACTAGTCATATTCTCCCGTGGAAACCTACCCTATACCCAAAGTTTTCCTGCCGAAGCAGACCAGGACGCATGCCCCCTGGGTTCCAGTCATATCCTCCCGGATTACTCGTGCTCATCAGGAGGACGGACCGTGGGTTGAGACACTTCTTGCGTGAAGAGACCATTTAGGGATCGTACATGACTATTTGCGACGCGTGATCCGGGAAATGAAAGTTGGTCCACGAGCTTGACCACTCTTCCTTCATGCGGAAAACACATTACTCTAAAGAGTGAGGAGACGATGGCTCCCATGCAATATATATAGTCTCATCCAAGGATTAGGTTATAATCCAAGGGTCCTTGAACGACCATCACGTTCATTTGAACGGTCTTCCCTTTCAATGTTATGGGTACATTGGGGAGGATCCCTAAAGGTCGACTGGTTCCTTTATCAAAGCCTGATAGATTTCTCATTTCAGGCAAAAGCGCTGGCGAACCAAGCGCTTTCCAAGAAATAGAGGAAAGGATACTCACAGATGCCCCCTCATCAATGATAGTGCCAGCCATTACCATTCTGTATATTTGAACGATAATTCCGAATGGTATGCTTGCCGGCAACCGGGGTCTGCCTAGTTGGTTCCAGTCGAACGAGACAACTAGGTTGCTTGGTGGTGGGACCGAATAGATGGCCGGATATCGCTCTAACGAACTTCCTTCCTGCGATAAAGGAATGGGTGCATTGCCCCCGTGTTCGTCGGAGTCAGTGTTGATGAAGAGAATTTGGATGGTGTCGTCTTTATTCTCCTCTGTGACGGTATCATTCGAAGATAGAGCCTCTGAAGGCAAAACCGGGTCAACTGCCGTCTCAACCTTTTGACTTTTGTCAGGCATGGAGCCAGAGGGTTCATCTTCAATGATAGGTGCTTCGGCTGACCACCTGGGCGGGCCAGCCGGGTTCTCAACTAGTGAAGGACTCGGCAGGAGTTTTTGATATCCAGGAGGAAGTTGCGCTCGCAAAATCGGGCGATCTTCCAAAACTCTTTTAGCCTCGTCTAAGAAGGGACAACGGTGGATGGCATGGTCGCCTTCACACAGTTTGCAGGGAAATCTAGCTTTCCCTCTCTGTCCTGTGGCTTCACTTTCACTAGTTGACGGTGAGCAGTCAACATGGCTATCAGAGGTTGACGCTACCGAATTGTGCAAATGGGGAGACCAGTCCCTTAGTATCCGAGGGATGCAGGGAAAATCTCTGTGGAAGTGGTCTCCCTTGCATATGACACATGGTGATTTAGGCCTGGTCAGTGCTGTGTGTGGATTTTTGTCAGACGACACTTTTTTGCCCCCAGTCGCTTTTGGCTCCTTCTTCCTCTTCTCTTTCTTCTTCTTTTCCTTCTTCTCCTTAGGAACTTGGTTTTTTGTTTTACCAGTTCCGTCAAGTGAAGAGGAAGGAGGAGAGGAAGAGTTAGATGAAGTAGAAGGCTGGTTGGCAACTCTGGTCTGGTCTAACTGTTGACTCGACTGTTCAGGAATGGTGGTGTTCTGAACGACATTGGTTGAAAAGAGCCGGACTGGCAGGCCAATTGTCAGTCCTGGAAGCGACAATGTGGCCATATGAGGTGCACCAACATCTCCCCAAGAGGAGAAGGGACTAGGATTTCCCCCAAGGGGAATTCCTTGGTTGGTGTGCTCCATTTTTTCAACCTAAAGATCAACGCAGGAATAAAGGGTGATTGTTCCGTTTAAAATAATTTTTTAACGATGCTTAGACACAACTTGCTTTTTCAGTTTTAAAGAGTCGAGAAAAAGCTAAAGATGACTCTAGTCTCCTTCGATGTTTTAATGAGCCCGAAGTGACAAATGCTCAGATGGACTTTTTCCGTTATAGAGTCTGAAAAAGGCCAAAAGGAACTGCTCTGGAGTTCTAGGCAGAGGGTGTGCCAAACTTTTCGCAAAATCGTAGAATACTTTTTAGGGTACGGGCGGTCGATCTTCCTGAATGTTGTGTTCAGTGCATTGCGATCAGTAGGGCGGCCGACACGGCTTCCTAAGGATAAAGGTTTTATGCCTATAGGGGTCTCCCAATATATACGCGACGGTACATGGGAGCACAATCCATACTGGCGCTATCGTCCCTCAGGAGGAATCACCCACCATCCACGAGATCGACAGTCACCAGGCTTTACGACGCCGGAACACGTCTCTAGCCTAGACCTCTATGTTGTGTGTTATGTTGCAAAGTGTTGTTAAGTTCATTCAATTTATTTTAGGTTGATCTTTTTAGAAGTTTGCCTTTCAAGGTTCACCACGAGATGTATGATACAATTCCTAAATGCAGTCTAAAGATGATAAGCAAGCTTTATATCTTTTCAACTTTGAAAATCCTAGCTACTAAGGGAAAAGAAAGACACCATCTTTTCTCAAAGAGAAATCAGCACACTCTAATGCACTTTTCCTAAATCAATCATGCAAACTATCAAGATGCAAATGCACAATGCAAGTGTTTGTTTTCCGCTTTCTTAGTATTGATGCCTACAAAGAAAGCTTTTTGTACAACTTTGAATTTGCTTTTAAATGACAAGTACAAACAAGTTTACTTTTTCGAAATCAGAGAGGGTAGAAGAGATTACAACACTTAACGATTTTCGAAATGAATACTTGTTTTGACACTTAAAAGAGACAAACTCAAACCAATAAGCAAGAGTAAATGTATAATCAACTGCAAACAGCCAATGAACTCTCTCCTAAGATCACAATCAACAGATCTGAATCAAGGGCTACAGGATGATTATTTCACTCATGCAAAGGAAAACTGCAAATGACGCCACAAACACATAAAAACACTCACAGTCTTTTTGTACAAAAGGAGGCGGAATTTAAGAAGAGAAAAGGAGTTATCAGATTGGTACCTATGCTGGTTACAGGCTGCAAAAATCAGAGATCAAAACAAGGCAAAACAGAGCAGAGAACCCCAGCGGCACAAGGGCAAACTGGTTCAGCGCAACCTCAACACAGGGGTTTTGACATTCAGCGCAGGTAGCCTTCACGGGACGTGCGTTGAAATGCAGAATCCCTTCACTGGGTCTGCGCTGAAGGAGAAACTCTCGTTTCTCACTGGTTCTGGGTCACCGATTGCTATTTAATTCACTGTTTCAGGCCAAATAAAAGCAACAAGCAAGGTACAATCAAAGGGATGCTTTGAGAGGGTACTAAGATCTATCACAAAGGATCATCAAATCATTTGTGAGTCCATTGTTCAGATCATAGACAAGTCCAGTGATTGGATCAAAGCAGCAACTGTCTACTTTGCATCCGGGAATAGCAGATGCAGTTCGATTGTTGTTGTCGAGTCTATGAAACAAACAATGATAGAAACACAAATAAAATGACTAAACAGATCTCCCCAGCGGAGTCGCCAATTTGTTGTGGGGAAAAATACCTATGCAGGACGATCGTATCCACCTAAGGTGTGACAGTGCCTTAGCAAGAAACAAGGACAGCTATTCTAGTTTCTTCCTTTATGAAATGTGAAAGAAGAGAGATAAATAGACTTACCGGTATCTTCCGTTTGTCCCTCGATCTGGTCTCTCTTCTCTTTGGAAGTTCACAGCTACTTGCCTTCTCACTCGCCCAGCTTCAACAGGTTCATGTAAGATCACAAGAGAACAACTACTTGCCTTCTTGCTTGTCCAGCTTCAACGGGTTCCTACAAGATCACAAGAGAACAGCTACTTGTGATAAGAGAAGAACACTACACAAAGACAGATATTCACATTCATAACTAGTTTAGGATTAGAAGTAAACCAAATACACTAATGCAATCATACATCAAAGACACATCAGTATATAGGAGAAACCAAGATAGATTTATTGATGAATAACAAGGTTCAGGAAGAGATACAACCCAGAGGGCTCCAATCCGGCATCTCCTTCCCAGCAAATGGAATTCCTATCTTCACCCCCTTCAAAGCATTAAGCACCCAATGATTCCAATCTCAAACCAACAGCAATTCTTTGCAATAACAAAATTCCAGCCCTCAGATCTCATGGAGGAGAGATCCATATATAGATGTTTGGAGAGAGGATGAGTCAGCTTGAGATCTGACTAGTGTCCTCTCCCTCTGTCAGTTCTTGGTTCCACTTGGAGGTTCTTGCTTCCACTTGGAGATTTGGAACCTCTTACTCATCACCAGTCGAATTCCCTGAGGCAAGTGTCATTTTGGAAGCTTCCTGGGTTTTGACACCTTGAGAAATGAACTTGCCACATAACCACTCTCGTTCAGCGCAGGTAGCCAGTGTTCCCTTTGACATTCAACGTAGGTGGCCAGTGTTGGCTTTGACATTCAGCGCAAACAGCTAGTGTAGCCACTGAAATGATCCTGAATTGACTTGTTTTTGAGCAGTTTCTGGTGGAGAACTTCTGTGAATTGCTGTGGTTTGTTAGCCTTGTTCCTCTAGGGGTAGGAACAACATGTTTAGGGACTTTGGATCCCTTAGATTATGGACATTTCATGCTCAATGTTGTAAGGCACAAAAATGTCTATAATAGCCATGTAGTGGAAAGCCATGTGTCTCAGAAATGCATGGTCCTTGTCAACCTTGTCCAATAGCCTCTCTAAGTGCATGTTAACTCTCTCGAGATTGGGCTCCCGATCCTCATTAATCTCTTTCTCTAATGACGTGAGCTCAACTCTTCTCCTTTGTGCAGCTTGGCGATTCTCGCGAATGTTTTGTAGCTCCATGATCGCTTGCTGATACTCAAGCTATTTGTTCCTCTGCTCCAGATATTTCATGTTCCACTTAGCCCTCTCCAAGTCAAGGGATAAGGCTTCAATCTCTGATTGCTGCTCCTGGATGATCTCTCTAAGTATGGCGCTTTGTGGACCCGTATCTGTATCATCATCATGAACGAGAATGAAGTCGGTCTCTCGTTCACCTGATGGCTCACTTGAAGGCCCCTCATCCTGCATTGGCTCTTTGCCTTTGTCCTGTTCCTGTGATGCTGATGGAGGAAGCGAGGCCCCTTCCACCCCGAGTGGAGATAACACTCGCTTTGCCACTACAAACAAACATCTGGTGCCTTTCTGATATGTGATGAAAACTGGAACACTAGCAGTTTCATGGCTCTCATACCGATGAGAAGGTTCATCCTCATGTTTAACCTCTGACACTCCCCGTGAAGCTCTGAAGAAATCATGTGAGATGAAATCATCCGAAGTGATGACCTGCAATCCAAGCTGATGAACCACCAAAATCTTAATAAGATCAAAATGATAGACATTGTTAAGTTGCTGCTAAGGTGTTTTGCGCTGTATAAAGGTGGTCATCCTCTATATGTTCCGGCAAATGAAATACGGAATTTTCATCATTCGTACCCTGGTGAAATGCATGAACAACCTGATGTGATAAGCATAAAGACGAGAGAATCGCCCCTCACATCTAAAATATTTCATAATCAATCTCATTAGTGGAGCATATTCATCTTTCAGATACTGGAAGGGAAACACTCTCTTGAGCTACCTTAAGAAATTGGTTTTGATGTATGGCTCATAATGTTGCCTGTCAATCTTCTGTTTCTAGTGCCATGGTTCACCAATGTTCGGTTTACCAGTTTCTAATGAGACAGATTCTGGTGTAAGTGTGAAGGTGAAGCCAGCCAAGATAGCTTGATCTCCGTGCAAGTGCAGCACAAAAATATGAGCCAACTCATGATGATCCACCTTTTGACAAAACTCATAGCATGACTGATGCTGAAAAGAGGACATAGTAAGAGGGCAGGCTTGCAATTTTGTAAGGGTGGTCGGTTCTTCTCTAACATGTCTGCCACTTTTATGAGGCCTCCAGGGTGCTTGTTCTTACAAGGGAGAGTCACTTTGGGTTTCCACCTCATAGTCCAATGAATGCTCAGATGCCATGACTGCTATACAAAATACCTTGAAGACAAGATGACTGTTGTGTATGAACTGTGCTTGAACTGCTCTTTTTGGTGTTGTATTTCAATTTTTGCCACCAAGGGAAAAAACAAATGCAACCGAGACTGTTAGGGATTATTAGGAAGGGGAAACAATATTGAGGAATGAGAATTATTTGGATAATTTTAATTAGGGAGAGGAGGGGGATTCTATATATGGGAATAAGGTTTAGGGTTTCAAATTAGTTATATAGGGTTGAGAAGATTTTAATAAGGGCTAGGGTTTTGGAATGTTGAATGTGATGTAGGATTGATCAACTTGGTGGGGGGGTAGGAAATGAGGAAACAAGGGACGATGGTGAAGGAGGAGAGTCCTTGGTGACCAAACTATGAGCTTCGAAACCCTGGCAGAAAATTTGTTTGTGTTGGGTATGAATTTTTGTTTCAACCTTTATTCACCCTTACACCACTATCTCTTATCATAAAATCTGAGGCAATGTCAAAATAGAAGGCCCTACCTGACAACTCCACGCAAGGGATGAGAAATTTGAAAATATTTGACACAATTTCGGGCTCTGAACTGTGTGCGCTGCGCCAAGAACCCAGTGCGCCACCCCCTATATGTGCATTGTGCCCGTTCAAATTATCACTGGGAGGAAATCCCCAATGCGCCGCGCACTCTATGTGCACCGCACTCCTCCACCTGTGTGCCGCGCTCCAACCTTTAACATAGTCATAGCCTTTCAAACTGCGATTTGTTCTTCAACCTCCAAATTCGACTTTGCTGTAAGATTTCATGAATATAACTTGGTACAAATGATTTATATACTTGGAGAAATATCTTGAAAGAGTTGGATTTGATTTTTTCTTTCTCCAAAACCTATTTTGTAATGTTTTCACATTGGCACTTTTTCACAATTAATACAACTCTACTTTTCACAATTCCTTTTGATTTCTTTGACTAAAATGATGAAATTTTTGGCAATTTTTTTGCAGGGGTAGCCGACATGGAATTTGGCTAAGGAGGCCAGGGCTGCGCTTGGAGAAATCCACTGAGAAACTTTTGAAAATTATTACAAATGACAAATTGTTGACTTTTCTTCAAAACAAAGTTTTGAAGAACAATTGTAATCTATCGATATGATGATGAAAATCTTTGAATCACAACTTTATAAGAGCCTCCCTTTGGCCTTGCTGGCTTTATTGGACATTGTTTGAAGACCAAATGACTAATCCTTAGACTTAATGACTGAAATGACTCTCATCCATTAAAAGATCAAACATTGATTGTCATGGACTTTAATACACATTGATGAAAAGACCTAAGCCAGCAGGTACAAGACATGAGGGGAATGAATGATAAGGCCCTTTCGTCAGATAATGGCATGCCCCTAGCAGAATGTAGCTGAGTGAATGGAGCGAGACACCTAAAAATGAAATGCATAAAGAGTTTTTATCTCTGATGGAGGACTGACAAGACCGACTCTAACAATATGTTAAGTCCTCCCTTTGGTTCCATGCAATGTGATATTGGTAGTTGATCTAGACCATTGATCGGCATGCTTGATCAGTAGTTCACGTTGTTTCACTTGTATCGCTATCCCATTTTTCTTAAGGCTAAGGCTCGTTAACACTGCTTGGCTTTCTCCGATGTGATATCAATGCTTTATTGCTGCAATTTAACCCCAATGCTATTTTCTGTGGTTTTAACATATTTGAAGACTTTTAAAAAGGTTGCTTAAGATCCATTTTGGGTCACGCCTTCCTATTGAAAAGCTTTTGGACCACCAAAAGTTGGTTTTAGGCATCGATCAAGTGAGGATATAGTTCCCTCACTTGTCCAATTTCTATCCATCATGCCTTACTTGGATTTGAACCTTTGAGTCCTACTCTCAGGTGCTCAACATCCCCTTGACACGTAGTTTTTACCTTCCTATCCAGAACTGTGTCCTCCTGTAACTCATTGGGATATTTAGGCAACAAATCCTCAATATAAGGCAACTAACTTTGCTCTTCAACATCCTCAATCAATGAAGATTCATACAATCTCAAGTTTTTTGCACTAAAAACTGAATAGATCTGGATATAAGCTGGCAAATCAAGGCAAAAAGCGTTTTCACCAATTTTATCAAGTATCTTGAAAGGTCCATACCTTATTGGTTTTAGCTTCTTACCTTCACCCTACATTCTACCTTTGATGATGTATATCCAGACTTGATCACCAACTTGGAAACTATGCTCAACTTGATGCTTATCATGTCCTGCCTTGTACTTGGCTTGACTTCTTTCCAGCTATTCATGTACTTCCTGGTGAATTTCCTGGATTTGTTCAATGAACTTAGTTGCTTTGTCAACATCACTGTCTCCATCAACTTCTATGTATTTACCAAAGATAAAATCCAAGGGAGACTTTGGTATAAAACCAAGACAAGTCTCAATAGGAGATCTCTGAGTACAAGAGTGCTTGGCATAGCTGTAAGCATGCTACACGTAACACAAATTCTCATCCCAAAGCTTGGGATGCTTGCTGCAATAAACTTTGAGAAACTGGATCACTGTCTTGTTGACCACTTCTGTCTGACCATTTGTTTGTGGATGAAATGTTGTGCTCTTCTTCAACCTAGTGTCCATAAACTCCCACAAACTTGACCAAAACTTCCCAATGAATTGAGAATATCGATCAGATACAATAGAAATGGGTAACCCAAAATGAACCCATACATTTTGAAAGAATAACGTTGTTGTTTGTTCATCTGTAACCTGCTTGTTACATGGTATCAAAATACGCATTTTACTAAACCTATCCACAACAACATACAAATAATCATGACCTTTCCTAGACTTAGGCAATCCCCCAACAAAATCCATGGAAACACTTTCCCAAGGATGAGAAGGAATTGGAAGTGGAGTGTACAAGCCTAATTTCCTATTATTGGGCTTGCTTGTAGCACACATCGTACACCCTTTGATATATCTAGAAAACTGTCTCATGCATTCTTGGCCAATAACAGAACCTTTGCAATTGTGCAACTGTTTTACTTACACCAAAATGACCTAATATGGGAGAAGTATGTGCTTCTTGAATTATGTTAACTCTTTCAGTTTGTGGAATGCATAACTTTCCCAAATGATATAAGAGTTGGTCCTTTACATAATAATCCAATTCTTCTACTTGCTTGCCATGACTTAAAGTTGCATATACATATTTAAAATCTACATCTTTAGCATATTGTTCAGTGTAACTTTAATGCATTACTGAGTTATGCTTAAGTATAGTAGATGCATTTATGATTGGTCTTGATAACATGTCTGCAACCTTATTGTGTATGCCCTTCTTATATCTGATGACAAGATGAAATTGCTATATAAAACCCATCCATCTATAATGTCTCGATTTCTACAATTTAGTTTGTGGGTGCAAATATTGAAGTGGTTGATAATCTGTATGTATGATTGTTTCTTTACCAATTAGGTAATGTTTCCACTTTTTCACACTTTGTACTAATACATACAATTATTTATCATATGTGGGATAATTAACTACTGCAGAAGTAAATGTCTCAAAATGACAACATATGGGTTTTCTGTGTTGCATCAACACTACTCCCATGGCAAGTCACTGGCATCTGTCTCAATCTCAAATGGATGTTGAAGATATAGCCGTGCTAGTACTGGTGCTGTACTAATTTTCTATTTTAAGGTATCGAAGGCTTTCTGCTATTTTCCTCCCCACTTAAACACCTATTTCAATCCTATTAAAGCATGTAATGGAGCTACAATCAAAGAAAAGTTAGCAATCAATTTTCTCCAGTATTGTGCTACCCCTAGGAAACTCCTAACCTCTGTAGCAGATTTGGGTTTAGGCCAGTTCACAATGACTTCAACCTTAGAGGGATCTATCTTCAATTCACCACCCCCTACAATATGACCCAAATAATTTAAAGATGTTCTCCCAGATTCACATTTTGATAGTTTTACATAGAGATTTTCTCTTTTTAAAACATCTAAAGTTTTCTTCACATGCTTTACATGGTCTTCCCATGTCTTACTAAAAACAATAATGTCATCTAAATAAACAATTACAAAATCATCAATAAATGGTTCGAGTACATCATTCATGACTCTCATAAATGTATTAGGAGCACTAGTTAAGCCAAAAGGCATAACCAACCATTCATACAGTCCTTGCTTTGTCTTGAAAGCAGTCTTCCATGCATCTTGTTCTGCAACTCTAACGTGATGATAAACACTTCACAAATCTAACTTAGAAAATTAAACTTCTTCTTTTAATTGATCTAATAGATCATCAATACGAGGAGGAGGATAACGATTCTTGATCGTTATTTTATTTAGTGCTCTATAATCAATGCACATTATCCATGAACCATCATTCTTTCTCACCAACATGATTGGAGATCCACATGGTGATGTGCTTGGTCGTATAAACCCTTTATCGAGCAACTCCTGTACCTACTTCTTTATATCTGCATTCTCTAAAGCTAACAACCTGTGCATTCCAATGTTAGGTAATGGAGCATCTTGCTGCAAATAAATATCATGTACTATTTCCTGCTTGGATCGCAAACCTTTAGGTTCTTGAAATAGAACATCATATTCTGAAACAACTTTAACTAAATCAACTTTCTATTTAGAATCAAAACCTTCAAATGCATTAGATCTTTTAGGATCCTTTGCCTTGACAACCATTAGTAAAAGTTCCTTACTTGAATTCACAATTCCTTTCATCTGACCTGAATTTGTGAGAGAATAGTTACCTTTGAGTTTATGAGCTCTTACAATATATTCTATTCCATATTTAGTGAGTTGATACTTATTCTCAGCTCTATAGAAAATAGCTTTCCTATCATACAAGTATGGACTTCCCAAAACAATACGACATATATCCAACGGAACTATATCTAACTCAACCTCATCTACAAATGTTGATCCAATAGCAAACCTAAGTTTACATTGCCTCGTTACTTGTAGCTTTGTTTTATCACGCACCCAACCTAATGGATATGGCTTCTCATAAGGTTTTGTTTGTAATCCCAACTTCTTTAAAATTGTTTCATAAATCAAATTTACTTGTGATCAACTATCAAATAAAGTATCAATCTTATTGTGCTTAGAAATCACTCTAATACAAAAAATATCATTTCTTTCCCTCTCATTATTTTCATTATCAACAGATTGTGCAGAATTACTAGTGGATGCTTCATAATATTTACCTTTAATACCTGTGGTTGTAACTGTTGTTTCATTGCCTGAATATGATCCTAAGTCCTTCTGAATAGCAACAACATTCTTCCTCCCCTTTCCACCGAACTTCTTAGGTTTTAGTTCTGGATGCAAAAACCAACAATGTACCTCATCGTGTCCTTCTTTCTTGCAATGAGTGCATGAAGGTTTATCCTTCTCTACAGTGTTTTCTTTCCTCTCTTTCCATTTTAGTTTCTTCTTTTCCTTGCTCTTGCTTGCAGAATACTTAGATGATCCCCCAACCTCTAGTTTACATTCTTATCTCTAGCTTCTAGATGTGTGGCTTGAACTGATACATCATCTATGCTAGTGGGATTAAACATGAGAATAGTATACTTTAAATAGCTACGAAGCCCACCTAGATACTTCAATAAAGTCTCAGGTGAATCTAATGATATACTTAGAGTTAAAGCTCTCTTTCTCAATTCCTGAGTATAACTTTGTACACTTTGACCCTTGAATTGGCGAAGAGTTTTCCAACTCATCATTGTATGCTACACGTAAGCTAAAGGATAGAATTGATTTTTGATAGCATAAACAAATTCATTCCAGGTAGAAATGATTTTAACATGTTTTTGCGGATCATCTAATATCTTGCCTTCTCACCATACTAGTGCAGTTCCTCCAAGTCGAAGGCTAGCCAATTGAATCTTCTTCCTTTCTGAATCAATGGTTTTTACCTTGCAATATACATCAATTTGTCTTATCCAATTATCTAGCTTTTCTGAATTGAGTTCTCCATCATAAATCGGCAAATCAAACTTCACATCTAATTTGATTAAGGAAGTTTTCTTCTTCTTATTAGAAGAGATAGTGTTATGCGAAGAAGAAGATGAGGATGATGAAGGTGATAATGGAGGAGATGGTGGAGGAGGCATTTCTCCTTTCCCTTTTCCTTCTGGAGGGGAAACTAGAAAAGTTTCCGCTGCTCCTTTATCTAATTTAGGTTTTCAAGTGCTTTCACCTCGACCCTTCTTAAATTCCAGATACATCTATACCACCATGGCTCGGAGTGTCTTAAAAATTTCTATAAATTGAGATTCTAATCCCAATGGAGCTTCTTCTTCCATTCTCCTCTGAGAATAGACTCTTCCAATCTATGGATTAGCCTCAACAAGTTCTCCTTCTCCTAGTCTAAGATTTAATCTAGTTAGCATTCAAAATCCAACACAAGCTTGTCTAACCTTAATAAAACCAAATGCTACGATATCACTTGATCTGAAATGGATATTAAATTAAGGAGAAAAGGTATTACAAACTCATGTGCAGGAATGCCTATATTGTTTAGTGCAACAGATCGAAAAGATTGTCAATAACATAGACAATGAATAGTTATAAAACATAATACACACACATCAACACAGTCAAAATAATGAAAGAGTTCACCAAACCCCCTAGCTACGTCTCCTGGTCCAACTTTCAGTGTCGACCTCTATATTATGTCTTCAAGAATAGAGTTTATAGGTGTGAGCTCAATCAAAGCCATAACAAAACAACAATGATATTACATAGGGATTTCACTTGAAAACCTCGAGTCTAAAGAGTGCATAGACTCTCCCTCTTAGTGCCTCTAATCAACTATTCGTAGTTGTGTGTTTTCTCTGACTCTCTATCTCCCCTCTGTCTCTGAACTCCGACTTGTTTTTGTTCTATTATGGGATGGTTTTTTAAGCTTACCAACCCTATCTGTTTTCCTTCCATCTTTAGCTCTCTATCTTCCTCTTATGTTCGTTCACCTTCCTTTTCGAATTCGACACGTCTTGTTAAGAAAAAATTCTTAAAGCACAAGAACTCCTATGTATTTTGATTTTATAATAGAAATACACCAAAACACAGAAAAACCCGGCAAAACTTTGCATATCAAATTTCAACTTTTATAGTGCCATATCTATAATCCTCTCAAGTTCGTTTTTAATTGCTGTCGTTAGCCCACCATTGATCTGCCTTCAATCGGACAGTTTGAATCCAACCTGATCATCCAATTGGCTCGTGCCTTCTTCACCATCCAATCCATGATCGCTAATCCAACGGCTAACGGCCATTTCAAGTGGCCCACTTGCATGGAGATTACCCACCTGAAAAAGTGGTTTTCTCTCTCTTGCGCCATGCTACGTGTCAACCAGTGTATGGAATCGGGTGGAGCCTCTCAAATACCACTTCCTAAATCCCGCCCAAAATACCGCTTACCATAGAACTCAAATCCTTCACTATTTTATTTCATAACTCCTTCGGGTCCGACTGTGTGAAGTCCTCCCTTTGGGAATCTACGATGCGATATCTGCCGTTGATCTCTTTCGCCCATTTGATGGCTACAATGGAAGCACTCATCGTGAGTCTTTAAGTTATGGGTCCCAATTCTTCTCCCTTGTGTTGAAAATGCAACAAGATGATGGAGTTAGTGAAAAGAAGTCGCCTTCACTAAGTGGGTCCGCAGGCTATTTTTGGCGCAAAGTCTATTTTTAGACATATGGATCATGGTCTATGGGTTGCAGGATGTTGTTTATGGATGATTGGTCATGTTGGGAAAAATAGATGGACTTCTATTTTTGGTTCACAGCAGAGTGATCAGAGTCTATTTTTAGACTCTAGGCTAAAAATAGAAACAATCAAATATTATTAGCCCTTAGTAATATTTGGACTCTAAACATTATGTTATTCTCTTGGAGCACTTCAATTCGAGCTACGGATGTGTCACATGCAGTTGAAAGAAGGAATAGCGTGGTTTCTTATGTGTTAGTTGAGCTATTGCATGGAGGACTTCAGTTAGAACTCATGCATGTGAGTTCTGTGGAGTTGGATGTGGAGTTGATGGAGTTGTGTTCAGTTCGACTTAGTTGAACTAGTTGTATTTAGTCTAATTAAAGACTACACTAGTGATGAGTTGTGTGAATTAATTGTTAATTAATTCACTAATTATTAACTCATAAAGAAACTAAAGAATACATCAGTTAACTCAGTGCATGGATAGTTCAACAGAGAAAGGTGTTAGAGGTAAGTGAAAGGGTGAGTTGTGACTATCAGTTGTGCATGAGATCTTGCACAATCAATGGGATTGAGTTATGCCAATGAGGACTGTTCAGTGTGGGCCAATATAAAGGCAATTGTAGCCTGTGCTCACGTGATTCTCTTGCAGGATTGTGCAGTGGAGGTAAGCAAAGCAGTGGAGGATATTTGAACCTGTGACTTGTTCAGATTTGAGCTAGTTTTGTGTGTAACAGGTGGAGATAGTACTGAGTACTTGTGAGGAGTATTGTACTATGTATTGTTACATGTTCTCAATCATTATAATATGCAGATAGTGTGGGGTTTTAAGCTGTATGCTTTCCCCGGGTTACATACTGTGTTAATGTGCGCATGCGATTGATGTTTCATTGTTTTTAATGTTGCTAAATTGATGATCAACGTGGAGGAGGTTATGTATTGTGCATATATTCTGCAATAGTGTATAATCGGGATAATATCTGTGAATAAGTGTTTATTATTCAAAATTTCTACATGGTATCAAAGCTAGATGATTTGTAGAAAAAGTTTCTACATAGTATCTAAGCTGGTTGATTTGTAGAAAAAGTTCTATAGGACATCAGAGTTGTTGATCATTAGATCTATTATTCAGAAAGTGTTTACATTTTATTTCTTCAGGCAGAGTCTGTAATCAGGCCAGGCAGCTTCTGGATTCATCCTTCTTTTGGAAGGTGAGATATCCGGTGAATTCCCATACAGTCGATCTCTGTACAAGAAATACTTTGTTCTCACGAATTTTAGATCAGAAGCGGCTGAATTTTGAGCTGGTGGAATGGAACTCAAGGATATACTCAGAAACATCAAAGCTGAGAATGGAGATGCCACAGATTGTCCGCAGAAGAAGAAAAATAAGCAAGATGTTGGATCTGCAGCAGGAGAGGTCTTAGCCTCACAGTTTGAGTTAGATTTTTCACTGATCGCATGCTTGGTATCAATTGTGATGGGATCGGTATGGTTCCTGGACAGTGGTGCATCTTCTCACATGACAGGAGATTGAGATTTGTTTTCTGATCTGGATGAGAAAGATCTTGGAGTGCACATCGAGATGAGCGATGATGGTAGATACAATGTGACCGGTATCGGTACCATTTCCTTTGAGAGGGAGTCTGGTAAACCCTTCAGATTGAAGGAAGTGATGCATGTTCCAGGATTGAAGAAGAATCTTATCTCTGTGGTGATGTTAGAAGACAAGGGATATGATGTTGTCTTCAGTGAGGGAAAGGCTTTCCTGCACAGCAAGACAATTGGAGAAACCCGGAAGATAGGGGTTCGAGTCAGGAACCTTTATTAGTTGCACGTAGATGCATGCAAAGCCTTGAGTAGCAAGGCAACTGATGGAGGGAGGGTATATTACCTCTCAACATGTAGAGCCAAAAGAAGTCTCAGACGATTATGGAGGAGCCACGATTGGTGCAGCAGCTTCAGGAGGTTGTGGAGCAGCCACAACAAGGAAAGATGAGAGGAGATCGAGTAGAGACATCTACTCATGCAGAGACCTCTAGTAGGGGGAAACTTCGAGCCAGGTGGGCTGAGGGATCGTATGCAGCCATACCTCCAGGTAGGAGGTGGGGTGATGTGGATTGATCGTCCGAAGGATGAGGGGCAAGATCCTTGAGGTACCCAACCTCTTGGATGAGACCTTGCTACGGGAGCCCTGATGTGGAGTAGCAGGAACTGGCTGATTGGATAGAGACAGATGCGGATGGAGCGGTAGAGAGAGCGACAGTGCAAGGAATCCCAAGACAGCACATAGCTAGCAGGCTGCAGCAATGCGAGAGGCACAAGTGTTTTGCACAGTGTTAGGTGGCACAGAGAGGTGTGCAATGGTGTGAGATGCATGGAGATGTTGCAGTAGCGCATATGTCAGAGAGGGATAACTTGTCAGCAGCAAGTAGAGCTTCATCATCAGAGTATGTTCCTAGCTCAACAGAGTGGTCTGTGGGAGTGTTTTTGTTCCAAGTGTTGTTGTAGCAAGTGGACCGGGCAAATGTGTTGCATGCAGAACATTCCAGAATTGCAGGACAGGGGTTGCAGATAATCCATATCTTGTTGAGAGGGAGTGTTGAAAATGCAACAAGATGATGGAGCTTAGTGAAAAGAAGTCGCCTTCACTAAGTGGGCTCGCAGGCTATTTTTGGTGCAAAGTCTATTTTTAGACATATGGATCATGTTCTATGAGTTGCAGGATGCAGTTTATGGATGATTGGTCATGTTGGGAAAAATAGATGGACTTCTATTTTTGGTTCACAGCGGAGTGATTAGAGTCTATTTTTAGACTGCCAGGCTAAAATTAGAAATAGTCAAATATTATTAGCCCTTAGTAATATTTGGACTCTAAACATTATCTTATTCTCTTGGAGCACTTCAGTTTGAGCTAAGAATGTGTCACATGCAGCTGATAGAAGGAATAACATGGGTTCTTATGTGTTAGTTGAGCTATTGCATGGAGGACTTAGTTAGAACTCATGCATGTGAGTTCTGTGGAGTTGCATGTGAGTTGTGACTATCAGTTGTGCATGAGATCTTGCACAATCAATGGGATTGAGTTATGCCAATGAGGACTGCGTAGTGTGGGCCAATATCAAGGCAATTGTAGCCTGTGTTCACGTGATTCTCTTTCACGATTGTGCAGTGGAGGCGGGCAAAGCAGCAGAGGAGATTTGAACCTATGACTTGCTCGAATCTGAGCTAGTTTTGTGTGTAATAGGTGGAGATAGTACTGAGTAATTGTGAGGAGTATTGTACTATATATTGTTACATGTTCTCAATCATTATAATATACAGATAGTGTGGGGTTTTCAGCTGTATGCTTTCCCTAGGTTACATACTGTGTTAATGTGCACATGCGATTGATTTTTCATTGTTTTTAATGCTTCTAAATTGATGATCAACGTAGAGGAGGTTATGTATTGTGCATGTATTCCGAAATAGTGTATAATCGGGATAATCTCTATGAATAGGTGTTTATTATTCAAAATTTCTACACCTTGGTTCATTGCGATGCGATAAAGCAACCATCGCATATCACTTAAGCATGCCATCATGTGTTAAGTCCTCCCTTTGGTTCCATGCAATGCGATATTGGTAGTTGATATGGACCATTGATCTGCATGCTCGATCAACAATTCACGTTGTTTTTCTTCTATCGCTATCACATTTGTCTTAAGGCTAAGGCCCATTAACACTACTTGGCTTTCTCCGATGCGCTATCAATGCTTTATTGTTGCGATTTAACCCTCATGTTGTTTTCTATTGTTTTAACATATTTGAAGACTTTTAAAAGGGTTGTTTAAGATCCATTTTGGATCAGTAAAGCACACCAATTAATAAACCATATGAGCGCTCTATCTGTCAAAGTAGTTTGGAACTCAATAATATTAGTAGCATATGGAATATGTCTAGCCCTCCATATGGATTCACACAAATACTAGTGTTTCTCTACATCCTCATTCCCTCGGCCCAAAAATTTAGGATACTGAGTGTAGGAACTTGATATGTTTCCAGGCATTGCAGCCTAACTAAGAAAAACCAATATAAATCCTTGTGAACTAGGATTCAAAGATATTAAGGAACTTATCTAGGAACCATGACTCAAACTACTAGAAATATCGACCACGTATGCACTATCAACTTTTTAGAATTTTAAAGTCTTAACTAACTTTGAAAAAAATAAGTAGGATTATGATAAAGTACTAAGGGGAGATTAGGGGGAGATATTCCCATGTTGTTAATCTGTGAGCTAATACTTGAAGTAGGTACATCATATTCATGAAATAATCGTCGCATTACAAAATTCATTTCATCATTGGGGGGAGTGCTCTGGTCTATAGCTACAACTAACTGTCTAGGAACTTCCAACGTTATGACTCCATCTAACTGCAAGTGGGCTCCATTTCTTCTATTCATATTTCCTATTGCACTACTTCTAGCACCTCTTATTTGGCTAGAATTTATTCCACTACCTACTTCTATACTTCACAACTTTGAGCTATCTATCCCTTCTGTCCATAACCTCAAACTGCTCAACACCTCTCCTATTAGGTGTAATTCTCTCTGTCGTCTCCGATTTTCCTTCAACTTATTTTCCCACCACTTGTTGGCTATCTATGCTATTTTATTTTCCCTAAAGCCTCAATCTCTCCACAACTCATTTGAATCCATCACAACAAACCTTCATCCTCTGTAACTAAGTAACATCTCTCGCTAAACCATACCCCTAATACCTACGGTCTTTAAGCTACATAGTATTTTATTGAAACAACAATAAGTGTTCTTCCGCCATAAGGATTTTAATCCACAAGGGGGGTCTTCTTCAACAACCCTCCTTTTAGGCTGTACTTAAATACTACTTCCCCCATAGACATGGATTGGTGATTTTCTATAGCAAATTCTATGACATAACCTTCTAAGGTTACTTGTACCCAAAATTGAAGAACTCTTGTTAGCTTAGCATCCAAATGATGCAACTCAGCTAGGTTGGTTGTAGTCTAGGTTCTATAGAGTATGATATGGTTCACTACTCACAATTTTATTTGTAGTCTATGCATCTAGTTGTGTAATTATTCTTATAATTTGCACCAAAAATTTTTGTACTAATCACCTACATGTTTTGAATATAATATTGCATCCTTAACCCACTGTAAATTCTTCTATCTTAACTGAGCTTGTTGCAAAAGAAATGTCAATTTTCTTATAACACCATCCTTGAATATCATCTTTAAGAATCCTCAACACTATAATCTAGAACCCCTCGAAGAATATGGTTCTCAACAATCGAACCATTTGTTTGTGCAAAATTTGGAGTAAAAGACTCAAGGTTCGACCATTGGTTTCCAACAAAGATTTATGTAGTAATCTAGCACGTCGTCGACATTTTCACTCCTCTACAAGGGAGAAGCATCTCACCAAGGCATCCTGAGGCATTTAAAGAGAAAGGGGATTGAAGGATGAAGCCAAGGATCTATTACCAAATAGATAATTCATTATTCAAACAATTATATATCATTTGCTAATATATTCAAAACTTGATATTTGTTTAAGACAAAAGCCTCTACAGAAACAAGTACTGAGAAATACATTGGCACGAGATAATAGTCTTTCTGAAAGAGGCACATAATTCATATTCATTCCATATAATACCACACAGAACTATTACCGTAACAACTTCTTTATTATTATAATATGTATATCATTACATCACATATCGACGAAAGAGCACACAATCTTTCACTAAATAACATGAGTAGTATTATAATGGTGTCAATCTACAAGCTATAGATAGATACAAGACTTTAGTCTACAATCTGATAGAATTTCAGTATGATCCTGATATGTCACTCTCATGCTTGGTCCTTGCAGCTTTTCTAGATATCCCTTCAATATCACTTGCTTGATTTGGTCCCCTTTGATAACTTTGAACCTCCTCACTTCATTTTGTCCATTTTAACAAAACTTGGTGCTATAGTCCATATCTCTTTGATATTTTCAAAATCCAATGCATAGATCCATATTTCATGGATTCTCCAAGTCTTTAAATAACCAATTGTAGCCTCTACATACTTCTATCCTTTTTCTATTCTTGACTTTTGACTTATTTGAAGATTTTACGCTTCCTCTTGTGTTTCCCATTTACACAACCATTTTCCGAACAAAACTTGGTAAAAATATATCCAAAAATGAAGGAACCAATAGTTTATTCCACTTGGATTGAAGTCTAAAAACATTAAACTTAATAAAAAAAATTATCCCACAACATTTGCACTTGATTAACTTAGGCATTTGGTTACTTAGATTAGCTTGCTAGTTCATTGTTTTGAAATTTCTGGTTTTAATAGTAAATGTTTACTAAGTTTTAGCATGTGTTAATGAAGCTCAATTGAGTTGATTCCACTTGGATGGAAATATAAAAGAATTCAAATTAGTGAAAAAATTTACCCCACAAAATTTTCACTTGATTAGCTTAGGCATTTGGCAGGTTAACTCGACAGACAAACTTGTTGGAAGTTTCATGTAACAAAACAGAGTTTGTTGTAGTTGTTTGTTTTCAAGCTTCTCCCTTTCGTATATTCACTCCAAGTTCATGGTAGAAGTATATTTATGTCCTAGAATAACTTATGAATACTATGAGACAAGTTTGGTTGAGCTAGGGTTTGGTTAGGTCACCATTTAGATTCTTCATTTCTTGCTTCTTGAATGTTAATTTCTGCAACTAGTCTAGATTTCCTTTTCTACAAAGTGTGATTTCTTCCCTGCAAGAGTAATCTAGAAATTTCATTTTATGTAAATTAGAATATATTTTCTTTATTGTCATTTTATTTCCAGAAATATAGATTAGATTTGTATTGTTTTCATTTACTTATGTTTGTTTTACATTTCTGCAAGTAGAATGGGTTTTCTTTCTGTCATTTACTTTCCAGCAAAATTAGAATAGGTTTTCTTATTTTTATTTAGCTTACGCAACATAGGATTGGTGGCTTACCCATATCTTTTCTCATTCAAATTTATTTCATTGCCTTCTTTCACTTGCATTAAAGGGAGTCATATTAGGAAGAGGAAGGTGTTTGTTGTACATATAATGTCAACCCCTCTTAAGTTTGTATGAACCCGAGGTTGATAATTAGAGGAGGCTCTTGAGGGTGTAATAATCTTCCTCCAATACTAAGATTCATCAATCTCTTTGACCTCTCTTTTTTTATGCAACACCTTTTGGAGTTGAAGATCACTTCCTTTCCACCATCAACCATTTGACTCACACTTAGGATATTGTGCTTCAACCCATTAACTATTAACACATAAACTACATTTCTCTTCTTGTCACCAAGATTGGCCTTTCCTTTTCTCAACACCTTATTAGGTGTATTGTCTCCAAGAATGACATGGCCATCTTTGGTTTTCCTTAACAAGAGGAAATTGCTCTTGACCCTTGACATACGATTGGAACAACCATTATCTATGTACCATCGATCATGATCATCAAATTCGCATAGTGAAATGACACATTTAATTTGATACTCATTCTTCTTCTTCCACATTGTAGTAGGTTTCTTCTTGACATGTGCATTATTCTCTGACTTTCTGCTAGGTCTATTCAGGATCTGATACTCCTTTTTCCTACTCATTGCTTTCACCTTGTAGGATTTGTTTCTTATAGATCGATAAAGATGTATATAAACAAGTTCCAATGGCTTTGTTGTTGAGTAGTCCTTTGTCTTGAAGCTCATTGCTGTCTACTTCCCTTGCTGGCATTACTTGCAAATAAGTTTTGAAGGTCTTTTCTTTTTGGAATGTCTCTCATTTCTTTCTTAGTGCTAATTTTCAATAGAATATCAAAGTTTATATGGACAATTCTTCTATGCAATAACCGTCTTTCATCTATTTTACCCATATATCAATTTTCTCCATTGATCTCATTGAGGACATATATGTTGTTTGATGTTATATTTTCATCTACAACTAGTTATCCTATTCTTGTCTTTCGTATCTCACAATATTGAGAATGAAATGTGAGAGTTCTTCCTTGATCACACATTTGACTAAAACAAAGAATATTATGTTTCAAACCTTCAACAAATAAGACATTTTCTATTTTCGTATTTTTGTTATTTATATTAAGAGTGCCTTTTCCAACTATCCTTGTGTTAGCATTATCTCCAAATGACACACTCCCTCCATTAGATTTTTTAAAAGTGAGAAACTTTTTCTTGTCACCTATCATGTGCCTTGAGTATCCATTGTCTATGTACCATTGGTTTCTTATGTTTTTGGCTTGAAGTGTAGTTTGTACAAACACAATTTTTACTTCTTTAGCTTTTCTTACTCCTTCTTTTTCAAAACTTTTGTGGATTCTTTGGCAAGGGTATCCTCTCCCCTTTTTTGTCTAAGATATTATATTGCATACCACTTCTATATAAAGGTGTTATGTTCCCATAGTTTTTGTACTTATAACATATAACATTGTAATCAAATAAGGGGGGGAATGAATTATAATTCATATTTGAAAACCCATAAGTACTTCTATTTTTGTTATGTACATAATTATTTCTCTACAATCTATTGCTTTACAACCAAAGTGATTGGAAGAAAAATAATAATCAAATAAGGAGTTTTGGTACCAAGATGTGTAAGGCCACCTTGATGGAAAACATATTTTGAATTCACCCTTATTGTCCTTTGGAGGAAGGTCAAGTTTTTTCAAGACTTCAAGTTTCTTTCTTCATGTTGCCTTACTTTTTTATGGAGCCTTTTAGAACATCAACATAGATTTATATTTTTGTTCATTTACTTTATTTGGTGGATTTGTATCCTAAGAATTTGAATCTTCCTTAAGATTCTTTTGCTTCATATCATATCCAAGATCACTCTTAATGAATGGTGATCTTTAACAATTGATGGAATCATCTAAGATTTTAATGCTCTTTTTAAAATTCAAGCTTATACTCAACTAAGAAGTTGAATTCTCTAGTTCCTTCCTTAAAGAAACAATTTCAGCTTCCAACTTCTTGTAATTTTTTTTTTCCCTACAGTGAGAGTCTCACCACTTCTTCCATCATTTTTTCCTATTCTAGTTGAATCCTTAGGATGATAATAGTCATCTCTATTTATTTCCCTTCATTTTCCATGACATCAATATTTTTGTTTATGGAGAAACCTTTTTTACTAGACATGTGTGATTCTAATATCTACCTTACATTGACTTGATTGTTTCCGAACCTACTCTGATACCAATTGTTTAACATACACTTGTATTGTTGTAGAACGTGGATCACAATATATGTGGAAACCTTTTTAGGAGAAAATGACAACATTTATTTTTATAATTCTTTGTAGGCACCAAGGTATTGTTACAAATAGTTGTATGCACCAATCTACTAGAGACACCAATTCCCAAAGATATAAACCTTGGTAGGCACCAACCTACTGTTATGTGGAATTTTGCATCTACGGATAAACACAATTTCCATAGGGGGGTAGCTACACCTAGAACAACAGATTTAAAGCGCTTAACCTTTTTCTGTACAAGATAAATAAGACAAGAGACATACTTGTTATCTTTTGCTTTCCCTTTGTCTTCTTTGGATGACTCCCGTTGCCCATTCTCGAACTTAATCCGCTCGACAAGTACCTGCAATCATAAACAGAGGACAAAAAAAAATCAAAGCAAGAGATCTATCTACTATAAGTAAATGGAATTGAAAGAATTTACAGATATAATCATCATATATAAAGACAATAATATGGGAAAAGGTGTAAACAACTTTATTAAATAGAAGGAAGAATTACAACCATGAAGTCCGATCCATTGTCACTCTTCCAGCTTGGGTTCCAACCAACATCACATCAAAAGCACAACACTCCAGTAGCGTAACAATACGTGCTTACAATCTCAAACCTCACACCAACAGTATCTCCTTACAAAATTTTCAAAGTCCAGCCCTTGATCACTTAGATGAGTGCTAAATTTATAAGAAAATGGAGGAGGTTTGGTCATAAATGAGGGTATTGAATGGCCTTCCAAACGTAGAGTTAGTTTCCATGGAGGAAGGGATGAGAGGATAGGAGGTTACTTAACTCATTCCCTATCCAATTTCGAGCTCATAAGAGATGATAAGTGTGGGAATATTCTAGAAGGCTCCAGAAGATAAGAATATTCCCAGAACCTTATGTGGATTTCACTCAATCTCACCCAATGTAGGTCAAAGTGGGTCTAAGCTCTTTGGAAAGCACCCTAACATGGGCCTACCTACGCTGAAGCACACTTACCCCTGACCAAGGCTATGCTAGTCCCTCAAGAAGGCATTTATATAGGGCTTCATGCCAAGAAACTCTCAGGGAAGGAGGCATTCAAAGTGTTGACTTGTCTAGGGCATGTATCAACTGAATTAGGGTTTGATGAGTCCTAATATTACAGATCTAAATGATGGGAGTGATGTACCAAAATGGATCTGTAACAGCTTCCCCCTAAAGCATGAAGTCGAAAATGTTAATGTTGAGTGATATTTTTTACGATTTGATGAGGAGGTTCTGAAGTGGATGGTGATCTACATCAATTACAATACATAATATCATGATCTTTTTATTTTTTCTCATGAATTGTTGAGGGAAGGTATACCCATGCTCAGCATATACACTTTCATCACATGTACATAGATAGTTGTATACAGATATAGACCCATGATAGGATGACCATCAGTGTAAAGCCTTTGTACAGATGACTTGGTACTTTCCTGAAATCGCAACCTGGATGAATGAAACTAGATTCGAGGTCTTCTATCTCATTCAATCGTTCACTCAAGTATGAGTCTAACCATGTGAATATGTGATCTGAAGTTGAACATCGGAAGACACTGTCTCATTACTAGCTAATGATGTAAGTCGTTAATAGACGCGAGAGATAATGATAATGATCCTCAAGGTAGTGCAATACTTTTTGCATGGTATGAATGGACGTTTTGATGTCGAATACCATACAAAGTCTTTCGGTCGAAGGCCAATGATGTCAACCTATCATCGGAAGTGAGAAACCTGCCATTGATGTATGCAAGCTTCAAGGTACTGGAAGGGTGTTTCTAAGTCAACTTCTTGGATAATGTGATGATGTCAACAAGAAGCGACTCATCACAGGAGGGCCTTGATGTATCCCACATCAATGACATGAAACAAGTGTAATGATTTTTTGAAGTGAAATGTGACTGGCGACATAAGGTTCAGGAATGACGGTCATGAAAATGAAGGTTTATGAGTATTGCAAAGGATAAATTTAATTCAGTGACTTCTCTTGAACATGTAGGTGACACTGAATGAATTCGTAGCACTGACCCAAAAGTAAAGTAATGGATGGTATGATATACCAAGGTATGATGACCATCAAGTAGATAACGCAACCCATGTAGTCATAGTGATGAAGTGAAAGTGTCATGTCCAAGAGCGACCTGCTACCATAAAGTGGTTTACCTTGTTTCCCATTTTCCCCAGCCATTGCTGACCAATACCTCTTTATTTTTATCAAGATTGAGGAGGATAACATATGCTTGTTGTATAATTCTACCCTTCGAGTGAATCCATCGCTTTGTGATGTTTTAACGAGTATAGCGAAGGTGAAACTTGGCCTTGTCATGATGGACACGTTTTTTGTTATTTGATGTTTTAACAAGTTTAACGACAATGATAACTCAGTCCTTTTCATGTTTAGAGATTTTGAAAAGGGACAAAAATAAAACTACACAGGTTCTTTTTCGTAGATTTGTCTCTCAAGTTCGAAAAAGGATAAAACAATACAAGGGAGAACCTATTGACCATGTTTGATCAACGTATTCCTTTTTTGTAAATAATCTATCTCAGTCTAAAAAAGGGTTAAACTTATACTAAGTAAATGCCATTTCCAATCCATTAATGAGCTGAAAAGGACAAGTGCTCAACAATCTTTTCATATTTTGAGAGTGTGAAAAGAGCTTAAAGAGGACTCAATGGGAGTTCTTTTTTCGATGTTTAACAGAGCTTGGAAAAGAGATAAAAGTATGCTCCATGGTCGAAGTAAAATTCACGATCGTGCACATCAAATTCTGTAAGTCAGCTGTAAATCTATCCAAAGAAAAACTAAACAGATTAAACATACCTGTTTCATTGGTAAAAATAGGTAAATACTAAATTTTACTCATTTAATGATCATGAAATAAACATAAAAACAAGAATTTACCATGTTATTTTCAACATTTGATATTGTCATTCAGTTTGTGCTTTGACCCAGTTTTTTACCTCGATCTTTAGTAGCTAATTGCGAGAGATTTTTTGGATCATTTCTCATGCCGTCTGGACCAGGTAGGAGATCTACCCCTCCTCTTTCTTTTCATGTCATTCTTTTACAGTTTCATACAAATTTTTAGGGTTTTTAGGGCCCCTAGGGTTAGAATATTTCACCCTGGGATCAACGCAGGCTTCCATGTTGAAAAATGTACTGGGGAGCACCCAGGGAAAGGGGTACCTACATTACAATTCACTCTCTCCTTTACTGGGCTGAACTGGATGAGTTTCACAAACTTGTTTCACATGTTTGGCCCAAAATTTCTCCAGTTTTTTGCATGAAATGGATCATAACTAAGCTTATGGTTTGATTTCAGGGTTTCATCATATCATAATGTCTATTACTTGGTGACAAAGAGCGCATGAAGAAAAAGACATGGTTTCCCTAAGTGATCCAGGTACAATTGAGGCCCTCATAAATTATGGGTTTCTCAAATACTTCAGGTTGTCTAGAATGAGGCAACAATCAGAACTATTGCAGTTCCTAGTTCATGCATGGGATCGAACAAATCAAGCTTTTCACATAAGGGAAAAAGTGGTCCCTATTATGATCGATGATGTTTACTTTCTTACAAGGTTGTCGAGACGTGGTGTCCCCATTTATCTTTCAGGTTCTTCCCCTGGAGGGGAATCAGTGAGGGACTATGTTCGACAATTTTGTCGGCTAGGTACACAGCCTAGAAAATACAGAAAGATAATAATCAAAGATATTCGTGATTTTCCATTGAGAACAAACCTTTTCACCATCACAAAGTTGGCAGGTAGTGTGACACTTCATTTCACGAACAAATCATATATGCCGTATGCACTTGAGTGTCTTGAGCCAACTTTATTCAATTGGTGTGAGGCAGTATTTTCTTCACTAAAAGAGCAGTTGACAAAGGTAAAGAGTGGTAAGACCAAGAATTTTAGCTATGGATTGCTCTTAATTATTTTTATCTTACAGATAATTCCATTGATGCAACCTCAGCATCTAACACTAGGTGTAGCTGGTCTTAGAGATCCATGGATGCAGAGGTGGGTTGAATTGATGGTTCAACATTCTGGTAAGTCATCGATTACACTTTCCACTACATTATTCAGTTCGCTCGATCGACAAAACATTGTCATCGAGGAGCATCCATACATAGGGATGTATTTTCGTGGAGATCTAGAGTTGAGTTTACCAGTGGGCGCTCAATGGGGTGCTATAAGTAAAAAAAATTTTACCAAATGTTTTTGTTTTTTAAGTTTCGAAATGTTTTTTTGTTTTTGATGTTTCCAAGACTAAACTAAAATCATTCTCATGCATGCAGATGTTGGTACCTTTCGACCTATGAGACACCAACAGGAGGCAGGTGGACCAGCGCAGAGAAATGTTCGGAGAGCATTTCTCGAGGATTTGGATTTCACCGAGACACTGGTAGAGTTGTAGGATCATGTAGAGGGATTAACCCTCAGTATTCTGAATGTTTAGGTCGAGGAATTACCTATGAGGCTGCAACGCCATACTATTGGTGTTCCTAGCCGTTGGATGTGGCTCTTGCGCATGATAGCTCAAGCTGTGACCTGTTATCATGAGCATCACTAGCTCTACCTAGGATGATTTTTGCATGCATTTTGATTTTTTAGGTCAGATGACCAAACATGTCTTGGACACAAATTTTCTAAAAAAAATTAAAATTTCTATCTATTTTTACTTTCAGAGTTTTATATATGGTTATGTGCAATCCTATTCAACTAATGATGTGAAATGAAAATTTACTTTTACATGTGCCACAAATGTCTGTTTAACACATAGTTCACTAATGAATCATTTAATGTGTTAAAGTTTCCAGAAATATGTTGATATTGAATTTACTCAAAATGTCTTTCCAAAATACGAACTCTAAGGAACATACGAAGAATTGTTGGGTTTCAGATGGTATAAACGTTTCTTAGTTGCAGTACGATGAGTTGTGAATCTAGCCTAATGATGATTCGACAAATTCCAAGTGAAATGGCATCAAAGACAAGTTTGATCAATGCGCTATACTCAGCGATATTGTTCATAGAACGACTGATACAAATCCCTTGAAAATGCACTAACTTGCCACTTGGAGTGAAAATGGTCCATGCTGTAGAAGATAGGTAGTACCTACTATGACTAGCACCATCAGCGTAACCAACAAATGGTTCCAAAGATTCCAACATCTGCAACAAATGCAAAGTAGATTACTTAACCACATAAAAAATCTAAAAGACACACTGACACACACACATGCAATTAAAGCATATATATAGTGATTTTACTACACTCAATCAAGCATAGTAGCACTTGAGGTACAACCCGTTTCGGGGTTGCAACAATGGAATTCCATCATAATCCACCAACTTGTGGGCACCTTTTGCCAAAACACGCTTGACAATGTAAGGACCCATCCATAGTCGTTCAAATTTCCCTGCTCCTAGTTTATTAGCTTCCTGATCATAAAGCAAGAGTATGTCTCCTTCCAAGAAAATGTGAGGCTTGACAATTCTGTCATCTTGTGCCTTCATTCATTTCTTATGTGCTTCATTAGCCAATGCGGCTCCACGACAGGTTTCATCCAAATCGATGAGTTCTAAGAAACACACTTCCTCATCAAAATGGTCGGGTAACAGGTCAATTGCGAGTTTAAGAGATGAAATTTCACATTGTATTGGAAAGATTGTCTCTAGTCCACACACCAATTAAAAGGGTGTGAATCCAGTTACATTCCTAACCGAGGTTTGATATGCTCACAAAGTAGAGTACATGATTAAATGCCAGTTTTGGTTACGAACCCCTATCATTCTTTGAAGAATTTTCTTCAGGACTCTGTTGATGGCCTCAACCTGTCCATTAGCTTGTGGATAATAAGAAGTGGAACTATCATGTGAAATCCATAACTTGGCAGTTAACTCAGTCATCATGTGTTTTCAAAAATGTGACCCATGATCTATAACTATAGCCTATGGGACACCAAACCGGGCAACCAAGTGGTTGAAAAAGAAAAGTGCAGTCGTCTCGCCACTGTTGTTTAATATCAGCATCACCTCAGCCCACTTTTTAAAATAGTCAATGGTGACTATAAAGTACCCTTGCCCCCCCCGGCCCCGGTGAGGTTATATGTCAAGAAGTCAATGCCCCATTTGATGAATGGTCCAACAACAATGACAGGATGCAATGCTGTAGGTGGAAATCTAGCTTTACGGTCATAAATCTAGCATGCATGACAACTTCTAACGGTAATAATGCAATCTTTGAATATGGTAGGATAGAAGTAACAAACACGGAGAATTCTCTATGCAGTAGCATAACCAGATAAGTGTCCACCACATGCACCTAAATGGAAATCATTCAAAACTTTCTCGGCTTCCTCATGAATGAGGCACCTTCATAAAATCGTATCAATACCACAAGGGTAAAGAGCATAGTGATCAAATAATCTTTGGCTTGGTATCAGATACATCGCTATTGCAAGCGAGAGGTATCCGGCCGGAGAGTTTGGGTCTGGAGATAAATTAGTATATCTCCATACCACGGGTCAGATGACAAAATTAGGAACATAGACTCATCCAGAATTGATGGTTCTGATGTTGAACCAATGGTATTCGAGGGAAGGACGTAAAGAAGCTCAATGAAAAATAGAGATTTCTTTGTTTTGGATTTGATGAATTCCAAATCAAATTCCTGCAAAATGATATCCATTTTGAGTATTTTCCCCGCAACAATTGACGTGAAAAAATATATTTCATAGGGTTGCAATCTGAAATGACAGTGGTCTTTTGGAGCAGGATGTAGTGGCAAAATATCTATACGACTTGAACAACAACCAGAGTTAGCTTTTCGACATGAGAGTACTTAAATTTTGTGTCATTGAGATTGCGGCTCAAATAATATATCGGATGTTCAACCATATCTTATTCTTGGACTAAAACCATTCCAATGGTTGTATTTGCAGCGGCGAGATACAAGAAATAGTCATTTTGATAATTATGGGAATACATTAATGAGACTCTAATCAAGGTATCTTTAAGAGCATCAAAGGAAGCTTGTGCAACTTGGTCCCAATGGAAGGGTATCCCCTTTTTCAAAAGACGGGTAAATCCTTTAGCCATTTTAGCATAATTGGGAATGAACCTCCTCAAAAAGTTAGCCTTCCCTTGGAGTCTTTGTAACTGAAGTAGATTTGAAGGTGGAGGCAAGTCAAGGATTGATTGAACCTTACGTAGGTTGAGTCGAATTCCTTCCTTAGACACTATGAATCCAAGCAAATGACTAGAACCAAAACAAAACACACATTTGTGTGGATTGAGTCATACTTTGTAGTGTTGATGCCGTAAAATTATAGCTCTCAAATGTTGTGGTTGATCAGTCCGCTTTCATGAATGAGCAGGTAAATCATCAAGGTATGGTTGAACAATATGTTTGATGTCATGGAAGGCATAATTCATTTCCCTCTAAAAAGTTTCCCCTTCATTCTTCAAACCAAAAGGGAGTTTCCTGTAAGTGAATGTGCCCCATGGACAAATAAAATTAGTTTTAGATTGGTCCTCTTGGCGGATATTGACCTGATTATAGCCGGAAAAACCATCCATGAATGAGAATATTTCACATCTGACACATTCATCAATAATCTAGTTGATAAAGGGAGTGGGATAATTGTCTTTTGGAAAAGCCTAATTAACATCCCTATAATCAATGCACACTCGTATTTTCCCTTGTTTCTTCATGACAGGAACAATATTGGAAACCCAATCAGTAAGAGGAATAGGGTAAATGAAACCAGCATGAAAAAGTTTTTGAACTTCTATTTTTATGGTAGCAACCTTCTTTGGATGAACAGGATGGAGGCGATGTCTTATTGGTTGTACATCATGATATATTATGATTTCATGTTCAACTATACTAGAGTTAATCCTTGGCATCTCCTCATATGACCATGCAAATATATCTCGGAATTCACGAAAGAGAGTACAGTAACTATCAAGTTTTGATGGAGAACAAGATTTTCCAACATGAATGTTTTCTACAATGTTAGGTTTGGTCAAAATATTGATAGAAATAGTTTCTTTGATATTTGACAAGTTTCGCTCGGAATCTACTGTATCTATGAAAATAGAATTTGAAAGGAAATTGACAACTAAAGGGTGATTAAGTTCATTTGAATAATATTCTATGTGATCTGGAAGATGGGAATGATGATGATAATATTCCCATGGTTCTTCTTCTGTCATCATTGATTGGATGATTCCTTCATCAGTAGAAAATATACATGAAAAAGGATCGGAGGAAGTACCATATTCTAATGAACGATCTTCCCATACAATTGATGAATATGGATTTGGGTTCGCCGCACAAGCCAAGAAGATTGATTGCTATGCAAGCTCAATCGGGCTTAGCAGCATGATTTCATTACTACTATCAACTTCAAAACTATTCGTAATCTTCCTTAAGTCAGATGAAGTGGAAGATATCATGTTGCATGTCTCAACTTTTTCCACTTCCGCCAAGTTTGATGGTGGCGGTAGTGAAAAAGTACCCATTAGGGAAGAATCTTTAAAGATACCTACACCAATGTTTTGAAGAGATAGTGGGGGTCTGTGAACTAAAGGAATGCTTCCAGTAGCCTGTGAACTAGAGGCAAAGAAGGTGAGTTGGTCGATAACTGTGATTCCACCCTTATGAGGGAATGAAATTGTGTGAAATTATGTTGAAAACATAGAAGCCATAGCACAAACCCATGGTCTTCCTAGTAAAATGTTGTAGTCAAGGGGTCTGTCAACAACCTCAACTTCAACAGTTACTATTTTGCCTCCTAATTTGATTTGCAAATTACTCAAGATTTCACAAGGCGCATATGTGCAACCGTCAAAAGCTTTTAATGTTGTTGGTGAACGTGACAAAGGTGGTGAGCCAAATGTTTTCGAGCAATTCATAGCCATAATACAAGTAGATGCCACCTCTTCAATAATTGTTTGATGAATAAGTTTATTCAAGGCATTTACTTGAATCAAGAATGCTAATTGTGCTGTTAATTGTGGAGTATAACCTGCATGGTTGAAAACCACAATATTGGAATCAGTTGGATCGATTCCACCAATTGATGACAGCAAAGCCTGCTTTTGGGAGGGACAATTTTGAAGCACCTCGAGCATTGACATAGCAGAATGTGACTGAGCTAAATCTTCTACTATGTTATAGTTCTGTGCAGCTCAAGCTTGAGGGTTCAATGTTGATTTATATACAACTCCCTTAGGTGGTTTTATTGTTAACTCTGGTGCAATAAGCGGTGGAATAGGATTAGATGAAGTCGAAGTCGAAGGGTTAGGTTTATCAGCCTGGATATTCAATGATGATGGTTGATTTCCATAATCTTTACTTAGTGCTAACACCAAAATATAATTTTTTGGCTTAGAGGTGGATAGCATAAGCACTTGGGAAATGGAAGCATGGTCTGTAGTGACCATCTGTGTCTCCATGTTCAGAAAAGGATCAGTCAACACTCCAGATGTATTAGAAGTATTCAGAAGCTTTGAGACTTTAGAGCAGTGAGGAAAATCTCACGTAAAATGCTCATCATTACATATTAAACATGGGTAATGAGGTTTCCTAGTCGAAGAAGAGGAATCAAATGATTTCTCTTGAGGGGAACTATTTTGTTTCTTCTTGTTTTTCCCCTTCTTACTTCCTGGTTTTGCCTTTGCCAGAAGACACGACATTCATTTCGGAAGCATTAGTGTTATCAGATGCATTTGAAGTTTGATTGGAAATGTCAAGTTTTTGACCAGATGGTCTACCTACCATTTGTGTGCTCGAAGAACCAATCACACCATCGATGGCATGAGATTCCTTACTCGATGGTGGAGGAGGAACAATGAAAGATGGTCAGGGTGCATTCAGGATCTTGTCATAGAGCGTGCCAAAATATGTATAAATCAAGTCCAAATATTTGCTCTTCAGTGACAACTCCACCTTTCACCACATCCTTGGTGATAGATGGCAGCAAGGATTTTATAAACCACTTAGCTAAGAGCTAATCAGGAACATAAGTTTTAACTATTCGACAACGACGATGCCACTCATGAATATGATCAGAGATATAAGTAGCGGTAGTCTATTTAAATTTGGTTAATAGTTCCGTTCCAGTTTCATATCATATGGGTAATTGGAATTGAGTTAAAAATGTCGTAGCTAAGGCTGTAAATTATTAAAAGAAGCTCATGATAACTCAATGTGCCACTTCACAGTCGGACCAGTAAGCGTTCTATGGAAACAACATAGTCTAATAGAATCATCATTCAAGGAGTTTGATGAACACCATAAATGAAAATTCATGATATGGTTAGACGAGTCTTCTCCAGGGTTTCCATTGAATTTCAAAATATTAGAAGGTAACTTATGATGAATCACCAGCCACCAAGGTGCATAAAGAATTGGGTCATTGTTGAGATGATTTAGATCTGGTAACTCAGTTGTCGCAATGAAAGGAAATTGTCTATTGACGTCAAGGTGAGCATATCTAGGGTAAGATGGGATTGCCTGTGCAATAGGCCTTTAAATACCAGTATAAGGCATCTACTGCTAGTAACCTTGATATGGGTAATTTTGTTGAGAAAATCTAGTGTAAGGTTGTTGTTGAGCACCAAGATACATTTGTTGTTGTCCAAACCCAACAAAAGCTTGTTGACTAGGACCTGGGTAAACTTGCTATTGACCAAACCCAGCAAAGGCTTGTTGATCAAGTCCAGGATGAGGTTGGTATTTTTGGAATTGCTTCTGTTGATATTGGGGCTGCCAAGGCTGTTGAAGCAACTATTGTTGTTGTTGATACACCGGTTGCTGATTTAACAGTTGTTTCCCACCAATGTAATCTTGACCAGGTTATGAATACAATAAACCAGTGTAAGTTTGAGCCATTCCATTAAAAGGTAAACTAGCCTAAGGTTGTTGGACTTTGGGCATAAGTGGTTTTTATAAAACTGCATGAGAAGGATAAATTTGTACACCTGAAATGTGGGGGTCTGAGGTTGAAGGACCAGCGTGCACAGGTTGAGATACAACAATCTGAGCTTGTGACTGCGGTAAAGTTGTAACAAGTGTTGTGGGTATGGATGAGACAGATTTTATAGGTTGTGATGGATACACAAGCCTAGGTTGACCTAAATACGACGACATACTAACATATGGTTTCCCCCAGAAAATGGAGGATAAGGAGATTGTGAATATTTCTCTCTGTATTGGGGTAGTCTAGTGTAAAGCGATACTTGATGGGTCTAGCTATTTAGTACCCATTAATGAGGAACCAGATAAAAATCCTTTAGAGGACATTGGTGAAGACCAAGGGCTAGAAGCAACACCTAAGTGGGATTGAGATAAGGATTGGTAACTCGATGGGATGGACAGAACACCATACAAGTATGACTCAGGTGTAATAGTAAACATCAAAGAGGTTGCAACATAATATTCTGTTGTAGCTATAACAGATGGTACGGTCTGGGATGTTGACTCTACCATAGTCAAATGTCCAAATAAGTTTCCTAATGAATCAACGAGTGTCTAAAAGTAATCAAGATCCAAAGGAGTAGTAAAATGAGGAGTATGAGGATACATATAAAGTCTAGTTCCAAAACGGAATGGAGTTCTAGGTGATTCTACCTCAGGTTCCTCTTATATTGAAATCAAACAAGGTGGAAGGATTTCATTGTCAGGTCCGTAATAGATTTCTGGTATTTTTTCTCGAGATAAAAAGGAAGTCTTGAAAGTTATAGATGTTTGAGGATCTACCGATTGATCTTCTTCTGGTAAGTTAACAACTTCTGATTGTTCAACCTCAAGATCCAAATGTTCTAGTAAAAGAATAGGTTTAGGTTGGGCTTCGTGAACAACTTTTGGTTCAGAACTAACTTCTGATTGAACAGTGATAGGTTCAGGATCAACTTCTCTGTGAGCAGATTCAGGTTTAGAAGTAATTTCTTTTTGAATAACTTTGGATTGAGAATCAACTTGTTTTTGAACAACTTGGATTATCGTTTCACTAGATTCAGTTATAGTTTCCTTAGGTAATTGTGGATATTCCACTTCAGTAATAGATGTACCAATAACTGTAGTAGTAGTTGGGGTCATAGTACTTACCCGTATAGGTGTTTCTGGTAATTTAGATGAAGAACTAGAAGTTTGTGAAGTATTGGATCCATTCAAATGAGACCACTTAGACCGAATAGGTGTAGCTTTAGGCGGTAAAGGCGGTTTACTCGTTGCTCTCCATGAACAATGGGGTAAGGGTTGATTTTCCTCCATGATTGCTGATTGATTTTATTACAAAAAAGAAATAAATAAAAATGGGTAAGCTAGGCGAAATGTTTACCAAGCAACTGTGAACTGTAGAATACCTCCCAGCAAACCAAGAAGTATGGGCAAGCAATCTCCCTGAATGTTATGTTCTGTGTATCACAAGGATGGATAGCAACCTAGTGTTGTCCTCCCATATATACCTAAAAGTACGTGGAGGCCCAATTGTATTAACACTACAATGAGAGCATTCCTTTATGCTTTACATACTATAACATCGCCCTATATACCCGAAGGTACGTGGATGAGCTATGATATACTTACGTACATGGAATGAGGTATCACACTCGGAATGTATCGCAGACAAGTTAGCGACAACTTCTATGTTTTATGACGCCAGAACATGTCTCTAGCCTAGAACCTCTAAATGTTTTGCGTTAGGTGACAATGCTCCATTAGGTTAATTTATTTTAATTTTAAGTTGATATTGATTAAGAATTTGCCTTTCAAGGTTCACCATGCAATTTCTTTGAAATTCCTGCAGTGCAACTAATATGATAGGCATTCTTTCCATTCAATTTTAACAATGAAAACCTTAGCTAGTAGGGATAGAGCAATCAGATTCTTTTATCAAAGAGCAAAGAGCACATTTAATGAAATTTTCTTAAACTATTCCTATGTGTTAGTTCCAGTCTTCACAGCCTATCACCAGGGATCAAAATGGGCTCTTACTATGTCTGGATTTTAGAGATGTTTTTCACATGATATTTAGTGCAAAACATGTCATAAGTGTGTCCATCAGAAGAAGCTCGGAAAGAGATTTACAATGGTATATCACACTCCTAAAACTAGCTCCTGGCTTAGAAGATATGACTAAATGAATGATTGCCTCAAAGATCTCCCTGTGCAGCAGTTCATGTGTTTAATGGTCCAAAGGAAGCTAGGACATGTTAGTGGCTAGTTTTGTAGCTAGATTGTGATAGAGAAGAAGAGAACATAGCATTTGAGGTCTATTGTCGTGCTGCTAATCCTCATCTCAGCATATGGCGAGCTCGTTTCTCTGCTTTTATTGAAAGATATATCCATGAATCTATGTAGAGGGCACTATACAGTGATTGTCGTGCTACTGATCCTCATCTCAACAAATGGTGAGCTCGTTTCTCTGCTTTGATTGAAACGTATACAGTTTCTGGTCTCATGGTTCTACAGAGGAATTACTTGGAGATTTATAGGTATGAATCTTGGTTCAACTTTTCCAACATTTATGACTCGACAACAGCTTGTTCCAAAAAGGTCGTTGATGTAGTTATGCATGATCATATTAAAAAGCTATTGGATCGATACTATGGTACCAAAGATGAAAAATACACAGTTTTGTCCAACAAACTTGGGCAAGGAAATTGTTATGAGCTATGATGCTATGGGATATGAAATTTGGATACCATACCTTCATGCCATGATGGAATGTGACATAAAAGCAGTGAGTACAGGTTCGAAAAGTAAAGCAGAGGTTTTGGAGACTTGCTTGCAGCAGGATTTCAAGAGACTGTAGAGGCAATTTTGACTGCACAGGGACTTGTAACACGCAGAAGACCTAGTATGGATTGAGAGTGATATTCAGTTTGGTTTATTCCATCATTTATGAAATCAGTGCATGCTATTGAAATGACTGCAAGTGGACAAGAAAATGTGGGAATCTTTCTAGCTGCTACTCTTCTCTGTGTAGTCATAATGTTCCTCATATCATGGAAACTTACAATTACATCTTTGGTACAAATAAGCTTAAATTACTATTATGCAGTACATGGGGCAAGGCAGGTAATTGGGATGATGGTTTCAAAAGTGCTTATTTTCAATTAGCATTGCCTAGTCTTCATTCTCTTGGAGGGAATCAAGTCCACCCAAAAAAATGGTATCCTATTCTTTTTCTTTTTGTAAGCGTTTGGGATTCTACCACCTCATGTTCCTTTCCATCCAAAGTGACTGAATTTGCTGATTCTATGCAAAAAAGGGGCATGGAATGTCAACTTTTATGTCTATATTCAAAAGTAATTAGAGACAAAGCTGAAGAAGCTCGGCAATCTTGTCGAATTCTTAATGACTCAAGTTACTATTGCAAAGAGTATATCTCAAGGATTTCGAGGTATCATGTGAGATAATGAGTTCTTGCTTAATGTGATGCCTAAAAACACAAAAATAAAAACTACCAGAGACAACATTATACAAGAGAGAGAGTTATCGCATTAGAAGTTACAGATGTGGCTTTGGATTTTATTCTTCTGAAAGGCTATGATCCTGTTTATGGTGCTCGTCCCTTACAACAATGGTTAGAAGCAAATGGTGTTCATCAACTGTCTTTGATGCTTATGACTGGGGAGATTGATAAGAAAAGTAAAATATGTACCTGAGAAACAAGAATTACAAATTTTATTTAAGAAAAATTTGAGATCCGAAGGCATAGCTCAATGCCCCTACATCCACAACACACACAAGTCAAAAAATCGAAGCCAGGCCAATCTAGAATGTGTCCCTACACGCAATGCTTACACCTAGGTAAAAAACAGAAGCAACAGGTCACACAATTAGTTTCTAAACATAATCATTATCATGACATCCAACCTTGGAGCAGAATTCTTGCTTGATGCAAGGCCTGATATTTAACTCTTATGTTTCATTGCCAAATCTCGAAGCCACTCATGCGGCATATTACAAGTCATAACACACAGGTCAAAGCCAAGGAAACGAGTCTAGTACCATAAAACCTCTTCCAAACATTGTTCTGATTGCTTGGCAAAGAACTATTTTAGAAGGATGATTTCACCCCAGAGGATCTTTACACACGGAAACATTCACTAGCTCTTAAGGATAAATCGGGAGTGTCAATGCCACTTTTTCCTTCCCTGAAGCATCGGAAATCAACTACAGGTTCAAATGAGCAGGAGAATGAAGGAGAGGAGGATCTGTCCAATTCAGATTTGGACAAAATTGTCAATGCATCAGAAAGTTGTGGTCTGGAGGAAATGAATTCACCTTCTACTCTATTGTGTGATCTGCATCCATATCAGAAGCAAGCTCTTTGCTAGATGAGTAAATTGGAAATGAGGGCTATGAAGTTAAGGGTGACAGTGATCCTTGTATGAAGTCTGTTATCAAATCAGATCAGGAGCAAATGAGAAGAACACCATGTTTTAACACTTAGTCTTTAAATGTATGGTTGATGAGTTATCTGGAAAGCTATTGATGTTGTGGATGCTGACCAACAGTTGAAGCTTGTCCAGGAATTGGATGGATGTGTTATGAACTTTGTGTATAGCCATCCTCAAGGGGCATTGTTCATAGCCCTTTGGCGCTGTGCGTAGGGCCAAATTTTCCTGGTCTACTGTATAATCCAATGAATGTTGTATCATGGTCAAACAAAGGTTAAGAGATAGGAAAATTGCCCTTAAAGTGACTGATAGTTGAGTGGAACTATTAGGTAGTATGGGTTATGATCCAAATTATGGTGCAAGGTCAGTAAAAGTGATTTAGTAGCATGTAGAAAATGAACTAGCGAAGGAAATCCTCAAGGGTGATATTAAGGAAGAGGATATCTTTCTTGTGTAGAGATTTAGGGTGATAATAAGGAGATTTCATGGGCAATTAAAGGACCTCTGGTAGTCAATCTAATTTTTGAAAGAGATGTGGCATTATTCGAGTCTTTCTCAGAACTGGTGGCAGAGTTTGTGGGCTTGAAATCAACAGCTATTAAAACATTCCAGATTTCCAACGATGACACCTTCACCAGTTCGAGTTCAAAATATTGCAGCAAATCTATTTTGATGAGATCTAATTAAATTATTTAGTTATGATTTTAATTTATGTAATTCGACCGCAGCAGATATTTGGTTTTCTTTTTAATTTTAGTTATTTTGATTCTTATGTTTAGAAATCATAATTAATATGTAATATGGTATGTATAAGATAATTTTTGAGATGTAAGGGTTCAATTTTGGCAAGACGAAGAGGTATTTGGACTGTGTAAAGTTTCTTTGAATATTATTTTAATAGAGCAGTTTCTACCCTTTAAACCTGGGATCCATCATGGTGTTTAATGTCCAATATGTTTTTCTTGTAAATTCACTTACATATTTTGTCTTTTCTACTATTTTTTGTTACAACATGATCTAAGAGAAGTGTTAGGAATCCATCCACCTGTGATGCTCCTTTCGCAATGATTTTGTTGTTAGATGTAGTGGTTGTCTTTGTAGAATCCATCCTCTGTTAGATGCTCTGTTGAGTAACCCTATGTTTCTCTTTCGTCTAACGCTGCTATTGTAGATCAATCACATGTTTGATGCCTACAGGGTAGTGGGATTTCTCCCCTATTCTTCTCACATTTGCAATATTTTATCTGGTTGAACATTGCACTTACTTTGCCCCAAGTTTTCTGGAAAAAAATGGCATCGACGCCATAGCCCAATGGTCCTTTCTCTTGCTATTTTCAACCCAAAAACCTTTCAAACAAATTCCTGCACCTCATAGCTAGCTTAAGATTCACCTATTGCAGCCACGTTTTGTTGGCACAGAGAGATCCCTCTTTGATTTGGCAGGGCCAAATGCCAGATCAAAAGCTTGGTCTGTGGTTACTTATGAATTGCCTTTACTCAGCCTTGAGGTTCATTCCGAGTGCTAACACTATGAGCACACAAAAACTCTTTCAATGAACAATGCAAGTTTCTCTTTTCAATTCCCTTAATGTTGAAATTAACAAAAGGAAACTAATTCACATACAATCAATCAATTTTTTTCAAGAACGAAGACTTTATGTTGAAAGAAATGAAGACTTTTATGACACTTTCTTTTGAACAAAGATTAATCAACTATAAACTAACATTGACAATGAATTGATAGTGATAAATAAATAATTTAAGAAACACTAAACAATCAAGGCCAAAGTAGGGTTAGCAAAGGAAACACAAATTGATTTCAGAGACACAAGCATCATTGATCTTTCCACAAGCAGAAATAGAAGGAAAGTTGTGAAAAATCAAGTCAAAGGTTGAAGAATTTACCTAAGGAGGATTAGCACAACCTTGAATGGGAGACAATGCACTTCAGATCACTATCCTCAAGCCAAGGATGCTCTGCAGCCCTCTGTCTCTAGACCAAACCTGTGCTGGTACCAGAGAGGCCATCCTAGGGGCTTTCAAGCACAAATTTTACCAAAAAAATCTTCAAAAAGGCTGAAACAAGATCAATGGAAGCAAGTAAAGTCTACTATGGTGTACTGGGATGAAGGTAAACTACTGGAACAATGATCGTTCCCCAGTATGGTCACCAATTTGTTATGTGGAATTTTGCATCTACAGATAAACACAATTTCCCTAGGTGTGTAGCTACACCTAGAACAATAGATTTAAAGTGCTTAACCTTTTTCTATAGAAGATAAATAAGAAAAGGGACCTACTTGTTATATTTTTCTTTCCCTTTGTCTCCTTTGGATGGCTCCCGTCACTCCTTCTCGAACGTAATCAGCTCGAAAAGTACCTGCAATCATAAACAGAGGAAAAAAACCAATCAAAGCAAGAGACCTATTTATTATAAGAAAATGGAATCGAAAGCATTTACACCTATAATCATCATACATAAAGACAAGAATATGTGAAAAGGTGTAAACAACTTTATTAAGTAGAAGGAAGAATTACAACCATGAAGTCTAATCCATTGTCACTCTTCCAGCTTGGGTTCCAACCAACATCACATCAAAATCACAACACTTCGATAGCATAACAATACTTGCTTACAATCTCAAACCTCACACCAACAATATCTCCTTACAAATTTTCAAAGTTCAGCCCCTGATCACTTAAACGAGTGTTTAATTTATAGGAAAATGGAGGAGGTTTGGTCATAAATGAGGGTATTCAATGGCCTTCCAAACTTAGATTTAGTTTCCATGGAGGAAGGGATGAGAGGATAGGAGGTTATTTAACTCCTTCCCTATCCAATTTCGAGCTCATAGGAGATGATAAGCGTGAGAATCTTCCAAAAGGCTCCAGAAGATAAGAATATTCCAAGAACCCTATGTGGATTTCGTTCAATCTCGCCCATCATAAGTAAAAGTGGGCCTAAGTTCTCTGGAAAGCACCCTGACATGGGCCTACCTACACTGAAGCACACTTAACCCTGACCAAGGTTGCACTGGTCCCTCAAGAAGGCATTTTTGGAGGGCTTCATGCCAAGAAACTCTCAGGGAAGGAGGCATTCAAAGTGTTGACTTGTCTAGGGAATGTAACAACTGATATAAGGTTTGATGAGTCCTAATAGTATTGATCTGAATGATGGCAGTGATGTGCCCAAATGGATCTGCAACACCTACTCTTTTAGATATTTATAGAAACCAATCGAATGGGGACACCAATACCCATTTCTAAGAAATAAATTAGCAAGACACAACAATATTTTTGTTTTTGTAGAACTAACCTACATATAGCTTCTTGAAAACATATTCATTAAAAACCCAAATGTGTTTGTTGCTTCTTCAAATTTAGTTATTGATGTCGCAAGTGAAAGTTAAGGTAGGTTTCCCAAAACTTGTCTATTTTTAGCCTCTTCTTAAGAGAAAAATTATACAGAATGCCACATGTCCAATATTTTATGTTTGATTCTAAAAATTTATTTGAGCCGCTTCCATATGTCTCATCATATCTATGAAAATTCCATAGTTTGAAGTGTCCTAAAAAAGGAATTAGCAAAAATTCCATGATCGTTCTTCTTAAATTTAATTTAGGACCATTCAAAAACCGCAAATTCCACATCTTATATATAAGAAATTATAGTGAACTAGAATAATATTTTTATCAAATACACCTTCCACAATTTTTTCAATGTACTCAAAATTTCATAATCTGATTCTTCACAGAAAGAAAAATATAGGAAAAGTTCCAAGTTCATTTGTTTAAGACTGACTTTAGGACCATTCACACACCCTAGATTCTATAGTGTATATATATGATATTATAGTAAATTATAAAAAGAATTTTTTACCAGATATACCTTCATCTATTTTTTGAATTTTCTTAAAATTTCATTACCTAATTCCTTATAGAAATAAGATTATAGAAAAACTTCTAGGTTCCCTCGTTTAAAACTTATTTAAGGACCATTCAGAAAATTTAACTTCCATAGGGTATATCTCTAAAATTATAACAAAATGGAATATAATTTTTACTAGCCATACCTTGCAATGTACTCTCAACCTTATCCTAATTTCATGGTTTGAAACATCTTTGAAAAATATTATAGCGAAAATACTAACCTGATTCATTTTAAATATAATTTTGGATCAATCGCAAGCCCTAACTTCAACAATGTGTGTACCTGAAAATACAACAAACTAAAATTTAAAATTTTAACCAAATGTTCCCTCAATCTCACCATAATATTCTAAAAAATTCATCATTTAAAGCATCCCATAAAAAAATTTATAACAAAAATTCAAATATGGCACGTTCACTCCAAAAATTACATCTTTACTTTCACACACACTTTCCTTCATATACTTTCTCCTTTTATACATTTTCATGATCCTTCATGAAAATACATGCTAACTCAAAAGGTCACATCAATTCATTAATTAAATTATTAACTCCCCTTTTATTTTACTTTTCCAAATACCATGGGAAAATACTATGGTATTCCTAAGGCATTGGGTTGAAACCACCATTTCACTTTTTGACATACTCCTTCTTCACGAACACGTATGTTTTAATACACTTGGATACTTACACACACACATAATATAAATTATATAATCTCTCTAACATCAACACCAACAATGTTTTAGACATGCTACTTTGTAATGGGCATCAAATACATGTGTACTATTTTCCACTCTCTAGGGAAGCATTTATTAAACTCTAAATGCTTTGTAATATTTTTCAAGTTTTCAGTAAAAATGTTTTTCCATCTAAGCCTACAATAAACATTATTTTCTTATTGTTTCAAATATATTCGAAGAAAAAAAGAAATTAAAAAGATATATAATAACCTCGCAATGAAAACCCAATTTTTGGCAATACAAGACAGTGGTAATAGAAAACTAGTTTCTATCTGGTATCACTAGGCATATTAAAATAAAAATGATATATAATATAAATGTGAAAACCTCCTTTAGCATATAGATATATATCTTATGAAAACCAGTCATTTAGCAAAAGATACTTGCAAAAAATATATAAACTAATAAGAAAAAGGAAAAAGTATTACACACACACAATCATCATTATTTCTCTAAGAATTTTTTAAAAGAATTTTTTGATAATAGGATGTTGCCTTCAACTATGTCTAGAAAAATTCCATATCTTTTTGAATAAATTTCTTTCCCTCTTGGTGCTCTCTCTACTCCTCAAAAATATCAGTTAGTGCAGCTAATAATAGTATTGTTACAATTTTGTAGTTGAAGGTACATTCTCTAGATCATTATATTTATGTCTCATCCATAATTGAGTTCTTATTTTTATTTTTGTCCCTTTTCATTTGTAGAATATTAATCCCAATGGCCTCAAAAAATTATTTTCCATTTCTACAAATCATTTCCATATTTTCCATATGTTGAAAACAATTTACATCTATAAAGTACATTAGATACAAAACACAACCACCATAGTGGCATATATTCCCTAGTCACTACACCACACCGAGAAACCAGTTCATTACCATCATCATGTTCAAAATCATGAGTAGCTTCATCTTAGACATCATCAACATCTTCATCTTCAACATACTCAAATATTCACCGACGTTCAGAACAACATTTTTAGAAAAACTCACCTCCAATCAACCAAAGGTTTTGGTTTGCCATGAAACAGTTCATCCATTCTTACAGTTTCCCCATTTTTATATTATTAAGGACCGCCATCATTATGTATTATTCTTGTCTTTTCCTGGATATCCTACCATTCTTTAAAGGCTTCATTCGATCGCTCATATAAGTAATGGTCAGGTATGTGTTATTTTATTTAGTTATCCAACGTTCAATCGTAACCATGTAATACCTATGTGTCTCTACCTTCCTTCATTTTCCAAGGATGGAAAAATAATTCACCTTGGGAGAGGGATGGGATTTGATTTCATTAAAGATAATTTTATTTCCATATTTGGCCTTTCTTTCTCATTTAGTAGCAATTACGTAATACATTTGAGACATTAAAGGTATGTGGACATCTCAAATTTTTTTATATGTTTGATTGAGTTGAGGGGTTTGAATGCTAAACATAGAAAAAAACAAAGCAACTCTAACCCACCATGGATTGTTAAGATTACTAGTTGAATATGCTTTCTTGTCTACAAAAATTGATTTTTTTTTTAGTAAATTCATCCAATACAAAATACTCAATGTTTTCCTGAAGTCTCCACTACTATAGAAGACAATCTAGGCTCCCAAGAAAATGCTCATGATTGTCAAGATAGTTTGGATACTCAAGATATGCATGAAACCTTCATGGGTTTGACTAACATGTAAAAAGACACTTTGGTTACATAGTATGATGAATTTATTGAACTTGCAAAAGATTTAGGGAAACCAAATTCAACTGATGAATTCCAAAAGGAATGTACAGGACTTTGTCTCTCTACTAGACTCCAATGAAGGAGCAATGTGACTCCCTTCGAAAAGAAGCATAATATTCATCTTCCTTATGATAAAAACCCTTGAGAGGAAGAATTGTTTTCCCCTTTCAAGGAACATACGAAGAAGGATTTGAGTTAACTCCTAATAATTATGTTTGGCATGTCAATGATATAAGATCCATAAAATATCTTAGTTTGCATAAAGAAGCTTGTTTGAGAAGGATTATTCTTCATGATTTGTTGCTTATATTATAAAATCATGCAAGAAATTGAGGAGGGATAACAAGAAATTAAAAAGGGTTAATATGGATTTGCGTCAAAATTTTCATTAGTTCAAGAGAAATTGTAGGTGTAGGAAGTTAAAGAGGGATTGGATTCCCATCATATAATTTATTGATGATCATAATGAGGTCACCATTTGCTTCACAATATGCTGACTAAGTCAATGAGAACATGTAAGGGATACATGTAGAATAAGAGTCTCCCCTTCTAGATGATGGTAAACTGGCATGTAATGTTGAATTTTCACCCATAGGATAAATGGAAATGTTTTTTTGTCTAAATGGTACTCAGGAATCAATTCCTACCAACAAAGCATTTAGGAATTGTTTGACAATGACTAGTTGGAGAAGAAGCTTGCTAAATATAAATATAAGATCATTTATTTGGAAAAAAAGTGAATGACTAAATAATACAACATGATGAAGCACAATCATTACAACAATTGGAGAAGAAAATCCTACTAGAGGCTCACTTGGAAATCTACAACTTGAATGATTATATCCAACAACTACAAAAAGATAAACACTATATGTGCCATTTTGCTAATGTTTTGCTATCCTATAGATTTTCTTCCCTTATTTATTTAGTTTATCTCAAGGAACAAAAGGTATTTATCTAGCTGAAGGCCCTAGTAGTAGGAAATCCTAGTTAAATTATTACTTTAGATCAATTTTTGCAATTGTATTACAATATTAAGGATGACTAAAAGTTACTCTATGAATTATACTAGCACGATTTCATACTTAGTAATTTGTGTGATTGGAAACCTAATCAAAATGTGGGTGATATTCATATTTGAGAATTTATTACTTTTCAAATGAATTGTCTTAAGTGGATTAAGGTGATGACCCTCTTTGAAAGTGTAGAAAATAATGAGCATCTATGCCATGCGTGGAGAGCCCACACCTAGTGATTTACATACAATGAAAGGATAGATGATTTGAAACCTTGCGTTTGTGTCCTCCTTTAAAGATGCTAAAAATTTAGCTATTATTTCTTATGATATTTGGATAGCCATGATTAAGCTAGAAGCAATATATTGTTTTAAGGGAAGAAAATAATTCGTAACTACACAAGAAAATTGTAGAGAGCCTATATCCTACTCTCACTTCAACACTTCTTTGGAATATGTTTGGATCCATATTAATTATCTTAAGTATCATGGTATTAAGTGGATTAGGTTAAGGTGCAATTTTTATATCATTAGGTATCTAATAGAGTTAGAAGTGGAATTTTGGATCACTTTGCATTCTCGGTCGGGTTTTTATGCACCAAAATAAACATGACATCTAGTTTGTGATTGGAGTAATTAATATTTTGAAACTTCACCCCCTATCTCATCAACTTTAAAAGACTAGAAAGGATGTTTTTTTTTGCATAGGGACATGAAAATTTTTCAACAGGGGGTGATGTTAAACCTCAAAAATGTTATGTTTTCTCACTCCTTTTCTACAATATCCACCTTACTTTACCTACTTATTAATCTCAAGTTAAGGTATTTTATTGGAATAGGTTAAGTTTTCAGACTAATTATTTTCTTTTAGATATTTGTACACCTTACTTAAAATTTGAATGTGTAAGTGTAATAAATTTATATCCTTTTACCATTATCATAAGTGGTTACAAATTTCCATTATAGGATTTTCTACAAAAGTTGTAGGACGAGTGTTTACTGCAGGAGCTATAGGTGTTATAATCCTATTTGCAAATCCATTATAGTGAGAGAGACACAAGTGCAACTTGCCTCAGTTGTTGGCCAAAATGCATCCCCTTTCACCCTTTCTTTCACCTATATTAGTCTTACAAGGGAGTTATTACATGTTAAAAGGGTGAAGTTACATAATTGAGTAAGTTCTCATAATTATTTTGTCACAATTTCATGATTATGAGATAATAATTATTTCATAATTGAGATTATTAAGAAAAATATCATAATTGATAAAAAATTTCTAGTGTTTCTCATTCCCAATGAGATAAACTTGAACTACTTTTGTAAGAGTTGAATAGGAGTCCATTATTGTAGACATTTCCTAATTTTTCAAGCCCCTGGGGTCTAGATACATCCTACAGGATAGAATGAACCTAAATAATATCACCCTATTAAGAGGAAATGGGCTAGATCCAATTAGATCCTTATCTAGTGTTCACATTATAGCATGAGAGTTCTATTATTTTGAGAGGTCGTCCTTCTAGGAGGATAAAACAAGGATGGAAAGCTACAAGAGAGGTTCTTCATATGCCTTGAGGTATACTATCCATGTATGCTATCTTGATTATAATGAAGAGAATTGATTCCCTTCCTCTACGTTATTGGTTTTAATGTTATTTACAAGTTGTTCATGTATGAATTATCAATGATGATTATTGTGCTAACATAATTGTACATGAATATATTTGGGTATTTTGGTTGTTTATGTATGTGTAGGTTCTTGGCTTGGAGATTGGAAGTTATAGGAGATTTGGTGTCCCTTAAGCTAGATGCACTAACTAGTTGCTTCATACTCAAATGAAAGGTACATATTCCATCCTTCCCTTGCATTTTATGTTATGATTTGCATGATTAGAGGATCACACACTTTATTTTCACTTCTTCTTTTTGTTTATTAGCTCTCTTTTGATTTATTTTCTGTGATGTTTTTTTTTTTTGCAAATCGAATTTTGATCTTTTGAGTGCTTGGTATTCTTGCTTGATTTATCTCTTTAGCTCTTTTTTAGTGAATTCACGGGTTATTTTTTGGATCTACTTTTATCTAAATACAGTGAATTTTAGGGAGTGATAATTGATATTGTGTGAAGTTGTTTCTTTTATCATAAATGGAAAAATAATGTCTTCCATTTTGTAACTAGATTTCATTGAACAAAAATGAAATCTTCCATTTCCATATAGCTTGCGTTAGGGTTGTGTATTGAGTCTATACACACCATATTAGTTGCACACCACTTCCTTTGAGTAAATAGAAAACTTAAAATTAACATGTAATAAAATATGTTCAAGTCTTGTTAATTTTCACTAGTAGCACAAAAGAAGTAGCTTAGGCTAGGGTATTGGAATAGGGGAGTGAGGTAAACTTCTCTAAGACCACAAAAACAAACCTAACATCTTGTGGTAGGGAGGGAAAATCTATTTGTAGTTGCATGTTTCTGAGGAAGCCTTTCTAACTTCTATATGGATTAATAAACAGGTGTTTGGTGATGGAGATACCCTTAAGGATCTTCCCCGGATCCTTGGTAGGCAGTCAGATTAGCTGTGGCTAGCCGGAAGATACATGCACTTATCCATATTAGTGAAATGATAATCAAAGTAAGAAGAAGGATGGTTACCTCAAGTCTTGGTGTGGTGTTGCTGGAGAGTGAAAAGTAGCAGAATGGAAGACCCCTCAGCTACCTCTGACATTGGGTTACCCTGCTTACACCCATAGTATACATGTAATATGCATAATCACACTTGTCCCAGGTATCTTAACACCCTAAGGAGTCCAAATATTCATCCTCCAATGGTTAAGGCCCCTATTAATCAACATAGGCTAACTCCTAGCCATATATACTTATCGGGACTTTTCAAACCCTCTCATTAACCTTCGTTACCCCTTAACCATGTATATATAACCTTTTCCTTTATTGACATTGGTTATATATAATTAACACATAAAAACCTTCCAACGATGTTATTTCCTTATAAATCATTACAAAGGAAATACCCACAAAACAAACCTTTCTGCTTTAGTACGGTCTTGACACGCTTCCCAAGGTTCCACCTTTATCACAATCGGGTATCGGTTCCTCCGTGGGTCACATTAATACACACCTCCTCCACATCTGATATGCAATTGTACTGTCAAAATTATAACTTTATAAACCTGTACTAATAACTTCATCGGGTCCACACCCATCGACCCTTCGCATTATCACGTGTCACATCCATACCCCGATAGTCGATAGACCAACTTGTATATTAAACCTCCACCATTGATCTACTCTTAGTAGATCTGACGGTTCCCATTTTCATCGGGTTGACAACACACACGGGGGTTAACCACCTGATAAAGCAGTTTCCCCTCACTCCTCCACTGCTACATGTCCTCCAATTAGTGGAATCAGAGCCAAGCCCTCGATACCACTTACCACTGCTTTGCCACCTAAAATACAACTCGAGCTTATAAATCTGCCTTTTCACTGATTTAACTCTTGTTCTCTTTCACATGCGATGACCGTTGATCTACTCCATCGGTCGGTTCTAATAGTTCCTTTAGGTTCCTCTATTGTTTAATCTGGACCATTGATCACTGAGATCCAATAGTTACTCTGTGCCAATGCCTCACTTCTCCACTCATCCCTTTTACATAGACTATAGGCTATTTTCATTGGTTCCTCTGCAATTTTGGGGATTTCTTTAGGGTTTTAGGTTCTCACTCTTCTGCTTCCTCAAAGCTTAACTCCACAAGTTCTCCATTCGCTTCCTCTCTAGAGCTTCCTCTGATTATTCAGTTGGATTCCAAGATCCCTAATGAATCCTCTGAATCATTGTCTCCTCTTTGCGCATTCTATAGAACTCTATCTATAACCCTGTTACAGAACCTATGACTTCAAATATTGTTCATTCATTATACACTCATTTTACATACTAACACAATTATGGAATCATCCATTGGATATATAAATATGAAAAAATGATACATATCTAGACTCTTTGTCTCTCACAAGCCTATTCTTTAATATCAGTGGCCTCTTTCCTTTACTCTGCCAGTAGGCTTACATTTATACTAGAAAGGCTCTGTTGAGCAAATTCTGGTTCAACTCCTAAATCTACTGGATTGACTCCTAAATCCTCTATGTCCACTTCTAACTTCAATTAATTCCTAAGAACTCTCTCTAGTTCCTCGAATAATGAAACTACTTTAAGAGTTATATTTGACTTTTAACTCTTTTGTCTTTATTAACCACTCAGTTTCTCCTTTATTCGAGAGCATTTACAAACAATCTCACATTATCTAATTAATGCTTATCCTACTCACTCAAAAGCCTAAATTTTACATTAATTCATCACTTAGGAATCTAACTTCCTTAAAACACTTGACCCTCTATGTCTCCTAAATACAATGATTTTCTCTTGGGTTGAATGCTCCTGCATTAGACTCCCAAAGTAGAGAATATTCATGATCTCCTGATCATGTGTCTTCTTAAGTTGATATAAAACCTCCAGGGTCCAAAACTTTAGTTTGTAACTGTTTGAAAGCTTTGTTCCTTTGTTGCTGCTGTACTTCTGCTGTCTTTTGCTTCATCTTCTTCTCCTTGTCAATCAGGTTCATACTCTGATTGATCATCCTTCCTGCTGCTATCATTCTCCTCCCTATGGCCTGTTTCATCATTAACTGCCACAATTCTTCAATCTCTATCTCTAGTTTATCCTTATACCGGTCCATGTTCTGACCCTTACTTCTTCCTCTTTCTCCTTGCTTCAAGTTGTTGCTGTTTTCCACTAACTCTTCAAATTGTTGCTGGTTACTTTCACTTTATAGCTGCTGGTTTACTTTTTCTTCTTCTGTTTCTTTTGTTCCAAATTTTGCTTTGCTTACTATCTCCCTATCATCCTTACCCTCTTTCATGATTATTTCTCTCTGCACTGAATCATGATGTTCCAACATTCTCTACAGTAATTGAACATCTTTGTTTCATGGGTTCAATTCTTCCACATAATCTTCTTCTTCCATTTGTATTTGGCTACTCATCTATGCCAAATTTCCTCCAGCATCAGCAACTAAACTTGCACTCACAAAACACCTGTTAAAATAAAAAACATAAGGCTTCTGTGCCTTATCTTCCTTTGGCACCAATTCAATTTGCTGCTTTGTTTCTCTCTCCTCTGTAAGCACATCGGTATGTTGTTTTGAATTCTCAAAAGAACTCATGAGACTGTCAACCAGTTTCTCTTCCACATCATCTTCTCTAATGATGTTTTCATGCTCTTGTCCATTGTAGTGAACTCCTTCTTCTGCAATCACACTGTCATACTCTGAATTTTCCAACAAATATTCCAGCAATGAAATTTCCCTATGACACTTCACAAGTACTTCATCATCACTTATAATTCCTGCATTTATAAACAAATTATCAATTTTAAAATCACAAGGTTCAAGAGTCTCAACTGTTGCTTCACATATCAGCTCTTCAGACTAAATTTCATCTCCCTCTTTCACAATAAACTCTTCCTGCATTGTCACAGTTTCAAATATCAATGCATTATTAAGTTCTTTATGCTACAATAAATCACTGCTTCTCTCGTCTAATAGACATTCTCCATCCTCCTTTAATTCATAGTTTTTATCTTCTAAAAGATACTCTTCCATACTTTTGACAGTTTCAAAAGATTGCTCATCCTCAGCAAAAAAATCCTTTGTTAGTGTTCCTTCTCCCAAGGTTAAATCCTTTGCATAGGTTTCTTCCTTCTTAACATCTTTCAGTAGATGCCCTTCTTTCTTACTAAATGTCTCAATAGTTTCCATGGCTATTTCCACTGTGCCTATCATCATAGTGAATTGATGATCCTTTACTATGTTTTCAGCTAACGTAGTCTCTTCTTCAAGTTTTCCTTTAATCTCTTGTTGTTTACCTTCTCCAAGAGCTATCCTTGTCTCACCATCTGCATTAATATTCTCCTGCATTTGTTCTGCATCCATAGACAAACTGTTAGCTACCTATACCAATAGGTTTCATTTTTCATGATTGGCAGGGGAAGTGCCAATATGATCTACTTTGATGATGCAAAGATCTCGTATTTTTGGGGAAAACACATATCTACAGTTAGTTGATGCTGTCCTACTTCTGAATGGGTGATCCAACAGCCTAAGCTGGGTCATGCCATATTTCAATTTTTGTTATAGACTAGAGAAAGAAATCTGTCCAAACTGTTCAATCTTGGCAGATAAGTAGTTAGGTAGAGAATGAAGGTTCCCAACTATTTAATCTGGGGCCTTGGAAGTAATAAGGCTAGCCTTAGATAGAAAATCAAAAGGAAATGCCAAAGGAAAAGAAAAGGCACATGAGGGTTTGCAAGTCTAAGTGCACCCTCCTTGAAGTAACAAAAAATGCTAGGCAATAGAATGGGTAGGTAGATGGGGTTGCAGAAGCAGGATTTCCTTCATATCACTGGCCTAAGCAAAGGAAACACATGGTGGCCAGTGCAGATCCTCCTATTCAGCAGTTTTGTAGCAACAAAGTGGAGCATGTCTAACTTCCCAATTATCCCCCATCAAACTCCTTGCTAACATCCCTCTATCACCTTGGTTCATGAGAGAAATCAAACTCATTTATTGATCCTTGTAGCATAAAGAGCCACATTTCCTGTGTAAAAGTCTTTTCATTTTGATCTACTCTCCTAACTAAGTTTGTTCCCTAAAAACTTAGTGTCTATCACCTCTCATTCATATCCCCCTCCCATATTAACTATTAACCATTATTACTTAACTCCCTATGTTCCCCTTTCCCTATTACTATAGCACTATGGTGTATAAAAACCCCAAAAATATGTATATTCCCTTCCCTAGGCACTATAGCCTTATAACTTCAAAGGTTGGAGCGCTAAGAGATTTGGGTGCAAGTTGCAAAAAAGCGCCAAAGGCGAAATCTTGGGATTAAACCAAGATCTGCTTGGTTTAATAGCCTTAACCCATTTTTGCGAATAAATGCCAAAAACCCATTTTGCCTATAAAACGCCGCAAAAACCCATATTTTCTTGATCTCCAAAGTCCCGCCCAGGCGCGCTTTTCGATAAAAATCATTTATTTAATATCAGCGCCCCGCCGTATCGCCCGATCACATCAGTGCCCCGTCGACCGTCGGATCTGGGCCCTCCCATCCGACGGCTCCCTGTGATTTCGGACCGCTCCCGATGGCGGTACGTTACCTCCCGAAAAGTGTCAGAGGATGACGTCAGGGCTCGGCCACGCGTCGTTCCCAAATTGTATCGGGAGGCCGCCTGCCAAAACCGCTCCCGTACCATGAGCGGTCCGATATTACCGCTTACCGCTTTTGTTTACCGCCTGCCCACGTCATGCCCACGTCATGCCAAGTCGACCCCGCATCAGCGCCTAGCCCGCCATTGCTCCACTCTGTCCGCCACCTCATCAGTTCCCGTGGACCACTCACAGGCCGCCACGTCACCTTTCCGTACCCGACCCCACCCGATGACGTCATGCTGACGTCATCCAAAAAAACGCGCCAAAGCCCAAAATGTCCATATTTGGCCAAAAATCATGGTTTTTTCGCACTTTTCGACAAAAGACCACTGTGCTCCCTGCATGCAATTTCACGACCATTTCACCGCCAACCTGCTGAAACTCACTCCAGAGCCGTGGCCGCCTACAAGTCAACTCGAACCGAGCCTCTGCCATTGCGCTGCTACCAGGTATTTACTACATTCTTCCTGCGCCTGGTCTATTCCGTTCTGCACTGTCAAAACACCGTAAAACTGCCAATTTCACCGGGAAATTAAGCTACATTGCCCTGCAACTAAGTCAATTGCCCTCATATTAGCCAATTGTGCCCAGTTGTACCTCAGTTACCCTGTCTTCACTGCAAATCCTCCAAGTTTATATCAACCTACTGCGCAAGCGTTGCATTTGCCCGCAATTCGCTAAAATTCTGCTTAAAACACACAAAAACCATGGAAACTCCAGTTGCATTGAATGTTACACCTCTAAATGCCCCACAAAGAGAGCTAGAGTGGCTGCCCTTGGCTGACAGAGACTACCAAATGGCAGAGGGGATCCCAGATTACAGCAAATACCACATTCATGTACTCAATGATCTTAAAGCCAAACATCTCAGTGGGAATGATATCCTAGGGATTTGGGACTCCAATTTGCCCATTTTCAATCTCCCTCAAGTCAATATCCTCCCAGATTTAATACATCGATGTAGTGCTAACTATGAACCATGTCAGAGAGCTGTCCTCAATCCCTCAGGCTCAGTTTTGTTCCATGTCACCCCTGAGGCCATAAATGAAATGCTACACTTTCATACTACAAAGCCATTGACTCCTCTCTCCATGATGGATTTGATAAAGAAAGGAGGCAAGCTGTCCAGTGCCCAAATTTTAAAGATCAATCAATTATTCATTCAATCAGGCTCTGAAACTATGAGGACTCCTCCCATTGGAAATGTGTATCTCAATGAGTTGGGCAAAATGCTTGTGGATATGATCAGTTATGTCCTGGGATACAGAACATCTGAGGATGTTGATGAAACCATTCTGGCCATGATGTCTATCTTCTCCCCTGGAAAGCCTCCTGTTGTTCACTATGATTATGCTACCTACATTGCCAACAAAATTCATGAGAAATTGATGAATCTAGAGAGGGAAAGGATATTTAGATACACTTCTTACATCTATCACTTGTTTCTATTCTATCAGCCTGATAGCTTCCCTATTACTCTCAAGAAGCTTGATGCCCAAGGGAACCAAAGGTCTGTAGTATTTTGGTCTTCAGTTTTCCATCACATATCTTTTTCACCATATAACTACTGTGAATTCATAGACCTGTTTATCCATCCAGCCATGTCCTTGCTGTTGAGTGCCCCTCCTCCAAGATTAACAGATGAGATGCAAAGAATCCTCCAGCTCTCAAAGGCCTACAACATTGGGGATTGGTACTTTTACCAACACCATACAGTGATCAGAATATATGGTTGTGAGCTAGCCCCATATAGGCTACCAAGATATGTCCCTATGAGACTCTTTGCCTTAGATTATTTCAGATAGTTTGGAAATGCAGGCATGGTCCATTTCCACAACAAAAATAAGAAGGTACAACTAAAAGTGAGAAATCAGCTAGGCCCATTCATTTATAATAAAAGAGAAGAGGCATGGCAAGAAGCAGATAAGATCCTGCAATGCCTCGGGTTGCAAACTAGTTTCCTCTGGATACCCTATGATCCCAATCATTTCATTAGTCTTAGAAGGGTCAAGTATAAGTTGGCTAGCTATGATCATGTTAGGCTACCTCATATTGAAAAAATATGCCAATCTGTTAAGATGGAAAGAGGGCACATTAGAAGAGGCAAGTACTAAAGAGGAAATACTACAAAAAGAAGCAAAGAATCTTGAGAAGGAAGCTGACTTGGAAAATTGTGGGTAGGTTTCCTCTTCTTATCAAATTCAACTTGGAGCAGCTGCCTCATCCTCTACAACCCCCCAGCGGGCAGCTCAAACTACTCCTCAGGCAGCCAGCACAGGTAAAGGAAAAGAGATGGAGCAGGAGCAGCCACTCCCAACAGCAGAACAACAGAAAGAGTAGCCCAAACAACAAGAAGAAATGGCTGAGGCCCCTATATCTACAGAGCAACAGGCTCAAGAAAGTGTGCCTCCAAGGCAGGAAACAGTAGTGGATGCCTCAGTGCTCCAAACTCCATTGAATGAAGAGAGAACCAGAAAGAGGGATAGACAGCAGGAAACTCCCCTCACTACATCAACAAGTCAACAAGGGGAGAAAAGGCAAAGATTAAATCCTCTTTCTGAAGAAGAGATGCCTATTGGGCCATCCATGGGTATGGGCCCCCCTAGCATGGAAGCATCAGCCAGTTCCTTCCAACAGGAACAAGAAAGAACACTTGGAGGAGAGGTCAGCTCCTCAAGCCAGCAAAGAAGGGCAGAATCCAGCATAAAGCAGCAATTCATTGACATTAAGAAGAGGAATGAGCCAGTTAGACTCCAGCTATACAATCACTTACTCAAAATGGCTCCCACAAACCAGCAGAGGCTTATGTCAGCATATGACATAACAGAGGGGAAGATGACTATGAGTCATTTCATGCCTACTATGCTGCAGCCACAGTCAGCTGCAGATTACATAAGAACCAACTTGGAAGTATTTGCAAAGGACATCCACCCAATGGACCAAATTGAGCTACATAAGCAAACGGGTGAGATGGTCTACTCCTCTCTTGCAGACAAAACCTTCCTTGCACACAAATTGCAAAATAGTCTCCATAATACCACTGCCCAATTAGAATTGGAGAAAGCATCTTCTCAAGCCAAAGGCAATAGGATTAGGTCTTTGGAAGATATCATTATAGAGCTTGGGCATGACCCAAGTGATCCCAAAGCTGTGCAGGCATTACTAAAGGAAAAAGAGGCAGATATAGCAGCTTTGAGGAAGATGGTCAAAATTCCAGCAACCCTTCACCCTCAAACAGAAGATGTTGCTCAGCAGAGAAAGGACCAAGATGTAGCAGCCATGCTGCTAACACTACACAAACAATTGGTAGAAACAGAAGGGAGATTGGTAGCAACAGAGGGTGCATTACAGGCAGCCCTGAAACAGAAAGAAGGAGGTCAGACATCTCAGCCCCCTCAGCCAGTGATTAACCTTGAGGAACCTCCTCAAATTATTAGTCCTCCCACAGAACAAACAGCTGGGACAGGCCCTTCAACTTCAGCACCAAATACAGCAGCAGCACCAGCAACAACATCAGAACAGGCACCAAGCCTTGATATGCAGAAGATGATGAAGGAGATTGAAGCTTTAGAAGCACAGATGGCAGAGCTGAATCAGACTAAAGAAAAATTGGCCACAGTTAATGAAAAATATGATAAATCTAAGCAAAGTGTAGCTGAAAAAACCAGAGAGGTGAAGGCTCTTGAGAAAAGGATAAAAGAACTGGAGAAAGAGCTCTCTCTTGACAAAGTGGTGGCTGAAATCAAGAAAGTCCTGTGGGCCAATATTGGTCAATCCATAACAGATCAATGGCAATATATAGAAACCATTCATGAGCACATAGATCTCATAGGCAGGGCCCACAAGGAAAGTCAGAGAGCAAGGGCATCTCTAGGCACTATGCCTGAGATAGCCAATAGGATGATCAATGTCCTTAACAACCGCACAGGCCCTCAGCTGGCAGCCATGGGTATCTCAAACAGAACTGACACCATCTTACTAGTGAAGAGGGTGCTCACTTTAAGAAATCTTGTGCAAACATTGGATAGAAGGCGCCAGGAAATGCAGACAGAGGTGAAAAAATTCACAGAGAAATTTACAGCATTGCATAACAGAGGCCTTCCCAGCTTACTAAACAATGCAGGAAGGTTGCTGTCCCATGAAAATTATGCCAAGAGGGTAAATACATTTGCTACAAATCAAATCACTGCAGCATCAAGTACCACAGAGGAAACAGGGCCTGCATCTGGGCAGAATCTCTATGACAGAATAGAGAATTTGTTTTTTATCATGAATGAGATTAGGCATCTGTTTGAAGTGCCTCCAAATTACTACAAATATACTGAGGCAGATGAAACCTTAGGCACAATTTTGAGACATCAGTTGCCTACTCAGGAATGGTGGACCAGCATGATACAGACATTGCTGTGAACAAACAGATTTTTCACCAAATTTTGTACATCAAATTATAAGTCATCATGTTCAGAAAATTGATACATTCATTATGACTGGAGAAGAGTGGACAGAGCCAACTCAGCAGACAAATTTGGCCACCAAAGCAACACCGACAGATGCAGATGACAGGGCTGAGATAGTCACACCTCGACCAAGCCATAAAGAGCATATCATTCAGAATTAATGCAAAGTGCTCAACCGACTCACTGGCCTCCAAAAGTCAAAAAGGTTTCTGACAGGACTGAAGGGTATTCATTGTATATTTAGAATAGCAATAACTTTTTTATCTGCTATTCTGAAAGTTGGTAAACGCAGTTATTGAGCAAATGACTCAGCGTTCAGATATTTTGTAAAACCGATTGTATATATATCCCCTCGCATAAGCTTGCTGGGGTTGTTGATTTTCTCTTCTGGAGAACTTATGCTGTAAATTTCAGACTTTTAATACAGGGAGCTGATGGAATTTCTGAAGTTCTGAGTTGTTCTGATGTGTTGTGGTGTGATTGCTTACTGTTACAGGATTCCTGCATATTTCATGGCACAATAAGTTTCCTGAACCTTCTTGTTATGTATTTCATTCTATCATAATCCGCTCATGCTCTATATTTCACGGTTTAATAGCACAGAAAAAGAATAGTTCAGGATTTATTCATTAAATACCCTGAACTCAATCTATGCTGTTATGAATGTTTCCTCCAGTATTAGTTATGAAAGTGTAATTCTTAGTTGCTTCACCTTCAGACTAAAACTTCACAGTGAGTATTATTCAGGAATTCAAATCCGCTCCTGAGTGATATATCCCTTTCTCACATCACCAGCTTAGTGAAAGACTCTTAGTTGCCTCTCACTGGCTAGACATATTTCATCTTCACAATTTTAAGTTTGTTTCATGATATATCTATATGGCCCTGCAGTTTTAGCAATCTTACTCAATATCTCAAACAACCCATAATCACAGACTCCATTGCCCAATGGACTAAACCTTCTGAAAATCTCATCTCAGCTACTGGAAGACATCATTCAACCAAAACTTTAAACAAAACTCCCACCTCATAACTAGCCTAAAATCCTCAAGAAAGAAAGTTAAAACTAAAAGAGAGAGCCCTCTCTGATTACAGGTGGGCTAGAACCTATAATCCAAAGCTTGGTTAGTGGTTACCCTGGCCGTATTCCCTCAGGAGTCAAAGGGAACAACCTGGGTGTTAACACAAACTATCATTCTTAAAAACATAAGACCTTGTGGTCCCACTTGATGTCTTAGCCATCATATCTCCTTGCTGTTATAAATCCTTCATATGATTCAAAAATTCTTCGATGATATCCTCTTCAATCTCCTCAAGCCCTTCACTTGGTTACTTGATATATTTCCCCAACTGTATATGAGACCTATCTATCCCATCTTCTTCTAGAACAGAATTTATATTTTGTTTGTCTTCTTCCTCCTTTATGAAAATATCAACAAATTTTCCTTCACATGTTTCATGTACAAACATACATAAATTGTCAGATTTAAAATCATCAGAACTTTTGGTCTCACTTGAAGTTTTAGTCTTCAAGTCTTCATCTTCTGTCAGCATCTCCTCATGTTGTTTTGAATTATCCCAATATTCCATGAGATCTTCACTTAATCTCCATTATTTATCTTCAGTGTAGTCTTCACTTTCTCCCAAAATTTCTCCCTGTTCTGGTTCACAAATGTACTCTTCCATTTCCAACTCAGCTTCTTTGAGTTTTTCCCTCAGCCACCTTGCTTGCCTTTGCTGTAGCCTACTCTGCAATTTATGCCACTTCACTAGCTTCTTCCTCAAGACCCAACCTAGTCTCTGGCTTTCCTCAAGTATTTTCCTTAATGCATCGAGTTGTTCTTTTAACTTTGTAAGCTCCTTGTCAATTTCCTCTTGACTCATCCTCTTTCCATTTGCCTTGGCATCCTCTTTCTTCATCTTTCTTCTGATATGGTCTTCCTAACAACCTCTTCTATGACTATCAGTAGCCATCTTCTTCTTCTCTATATTCATGAGTTCCTCACTCACTCACTATGAGCTACATTAAAGCCTCTACAAAAACAAGTCCTCCTTGTTGCAACTTACCTCACGAAGCTTTCCTCTGTACTTGGTCTTTTAGAAAGACCTTGGTTCTCTATCTCTGGAACCTCCTTTGAGCACTTATCTCTGCTCCTTCTAGGCTTCAACTCATTTGCACTTCTCAAGAACACAATTGTCCTCTTGTATTTCAATCACAATGAAATACTTGGTTCTGACCACCTCTTCTTCCACTTAGAAAGTCTTACTAGCTTCCTTCATCCCTTAGAAATTATACCCACATCCTCTGTGGAATTTCCTTTGTGATCTGCAATAATACCTCTACAGTAACAAGTCTTCTTCTTGCTACATATGCTTCACTAAGCTTCTCTCCTTTGAGCTCAGTCTTTTAGCATCTCTCTAGTTCTTTCCTGGAACCAATTCAAGCACTCCCTGCTCTATATTGCTGCAACCTTCTCACCTTCTTATGATGTTATCTGTGCATCAATGTATAAACACATTCTCAAATCAAAATAGAAGACATCACCTAACCTTCAAGATGTCAGCATGATCTTGTTTCACCATTCCACCTGTACCTTGAATGGATTGTCCTCTGTTTCTCTCATCTGCAAGTTCTGCTACACATCCCATCTATGTGCCTACTTTTTGTCGGATTAGAATCTGATCCTTCCTTGCCTGCATAAACATCTTTGACACATAACTTGTTCTCAATTCTTTCACATAGAATTTCTTTGTTCTATTTTAACACCAATTGTTTCAATTACAATTCTGCTGTAATACCAAACTAACGCTTGTTTACCCTACTTACACCCACAGTATACATGTAATATGCATAATCACACTTGTCCTAGGTATTTTGACTCTCTAAGGAGTCAAAATCTTCACCCTCCAATGGTTAAGGCCCCTATAAATTGACATAGGATAACTCCTAGCCATATATACTTATCAAGACTTTTCAAACCCCCTCATTAACCTTTGTTACCCCTTAACCTCGTATATATAACCTTTTCCTTCATTAACTTTGGTTATATATAATTAACACGTAAAAGCCATCCATCGGAGCTATCTCCTTATAAATCATTACAAAGGAAATACCCACAAAACAAACCTTTCCGCTTTAGTACGGTCTTGACAAGCTTCCCGAGGTTCCACCTTTATCGCAATCGGGTATCAGCTCCTCCGGGGGTCACATTAATACACACCTCCTTTGCATCCGATATGCGATTGAACTGTTGTACTTCAAAATTTATAAACCTACACTCATAAGTTTTTCGGGTCCGCACCCATCAGCCCTTTGCATTATCACGTGTCGGTTCCATACCCCGATCACCAATAGACCAACTTGTATATTAAACCTTCATCGTTGATCTACTCTTAGTAGATCCGACGATTCACATTTGCTTTGGGTTGACAACGCACACAGGGGTTAACTGCCTAATAAAGTGGTTTCCCCTCACTCCTCCACTGTTACGTGTCCTCCGATTATTGGAATCGGATCCAAGCCCTCGATACCACTTACCTCTACTTTTCCACCCGAAATACCACTCAAGGTTAGAAATTCACCTTTTCACAGCATTAACTCCTACGCTCTTTCAGATGCAATGATCGTTGATCTACTCCATCAATCGGTTCCGATAGTTCCTTTAGGTTCCTCTGTTTTTTAATCTGGACCATTGATCACTGAGATCCAACTGTTACTCTGTGTCAATGCCTCACTTCTCCGCTCATCCCTTTTACTTAGACTTTACGTTATTTTCATGGGTTCCTTTGCGATTTTGGGGATTTCTTCAAGGTTTCAGGTTCTCACTCTCTCGCTTCCTCAGAGCTTAACTCCACAAATTGTCCATTTTCTTCCTCTCTAGAGCTTCCTCTAATTCTTTAGCTGGATTCCAAGATCCCTAATGACTCGTCTGAGTCATTCTCTCCTCTCTGCGGATTCTATGGAACTCTGTCTATAACCCTGTTACAGAACCTACAACTTCATATAGCATTCTTTCATTATACACTCATTTACATACTAACAGAGTTATGGAATCATGCATTGCATATATAAATATGAACAAATGATATGTATCGAGACTCTCTGCCTCTCATAGTCCTGTTCTTCATTATCAGTGGCCTCTTTCCTTTACTTTGCCTGTAGGCTTACATTTATACTAGAAAGGCTCTGTTGAACTAATTCTGGTTCAACTCCTAAATCTACTGAACTGACTCCTAAATCCTCTATGTCCACTTCTAACTTCAATTAATTCCTAATAACTCTCTCTAGTTCATTGAATCATGAAACTTATTTAAGAGTTATATTTGACTTTTAACTCTTTTGTCTTTATTAACCACTCATGTTCTCCTTTTTTTGAGAGCATTTACAAATGACCTCACATTATCTAATGAATGCTTATCCTACTTACTCAAAAGCCTAAATGTTACTTTAATTCATCACTTAGGAATCTAACTTCCTTAAAACACTTAACCCCCTAGGTCTACTAAATACAATGATTTTCTCTTGGGTTGAATGCTCTTGCATCAGACTCCCAAAGTAGAAAATATTCATGATCTCCTAATCATGTGTCTTCTTAAGTTGATAGAAAACCTCCAGGGTCCCAAAATTTAGTTTGTAATTGTTTGAAAGCTTTATTCCTTTGTTGTTGTTGTACTTTTGTTGTCTTTTGCTCCATCTTCTTCTCCTTGTCAATCAGGTTCATACTCTGATTGATCATTGTTCTGGCTACTATCATTCTCCTCCCTATGGCCTGTTTCATCATTAACTGCCACAATTCTTCAATCTTTGTTTCCAGTTTATCCTTGGACTAGTGCATGTTTTGCCCGTTACTTCTTCCCCTTTCTCTTTGCTTCAGCTTGTTTCTTCTGTCCACTAACTCTTCAAACTGCTGGTTGTTACTTTCACTTTGTAGCTACTGGTTTACGTTTTCTTCTTCCTTTGCTTTTGTTCCAAATTTTTCTGTGCTTACTGCCTCCCTATCATCCTTACCCTCTTTCATGATTATTTTTGTTTCCACCGAATCATGACATTCCAACATTCTCTCCAACAATTTAACATCTCTTTTCCATGGGTTCAATTCTTCCACATAATCTTCTTCTTCCATTTTTATTTGGCTGCTCATCTGTGCCAAATTTCCTCCAGCATCTGCAACTAAACCTGCACTCACAAAACACTTGTTAAAATAAAAAACATAAGGCTTTTGTGCCTTATCTTCCTTTGGAAACAATACAGTTTGCTGCTCTGTTTCTTTCTCCTCTGTTAACACATCTGTATCCTATTTTGAATTCTCAAAAGAACTCATGAGACTATCAACTAGTCTCTCTTCCACATCATCTGCTCGAATGCTGTTTTCCTGCTCTTGTCCACTATAGTGAACTCCTTCTTCTGCAATCACACTGTCATACTCTAAATTTCCCAACAAATATTCCAGCAATGCAATTTCTCTGTGACACTTCGCAAGTACTTCATCATCACTTATAATTCTTGCATTTATAAAAAAATTATCAGTTTGAAAATGACAAGGTTCAACAGTCTCAACTATTGCTTCACATATCATCTCTTCAGACTGAATTTCATCTCCTTCTTTCACAATAAATTCTTCTTATGTTTTCATAGTTTCAAATATCAATGCATTATTAAGTTCTTTCTGGTGCAATAAATCACTGCCTCCCTCATTTAATAGACATTATCCATCCTCCTTTACTTCAGAGTTTTTATCTTCTGAAAGATACTCTTTCATACTTCTGACAGTTTCAAAAGATTTCTCATCCTCTGCAAAACACTCCTTTGTTAGTGTTCCTTCTCTCAAGGTTAAATCCTTTGCATAGGTTTCTTCCTTCTCAACATCTTTCAGTAGATTTCCTTCTTTCTTACTAATTGTCTCAATAGTTTCCATGGTTATTTCCACTGTGCCTATCATCACAGTGAACTGATGATCCTTTACTGTGTTTTCAGCTAACATAGTCTCTTCTTCAAGTTTTCATTTAATCTCTTGTTATTTTCCTTCTCCAAGAGCTACCCTTGTCTCACCATCTGCATTACTATTCTCCCGCATTTGTTTTGCATCCATATACAAACTATCAATCTTATAAACATAAGAACCTATGGTCCCACTTGATGTCTCAACCATCATATCTCCTTGTTGTTATAAATCCTTCATATGATTAAGAAATTCTTCGATGGTCTCCTCTTCAATATCCTGAAACCCTTCACTTGGTTGCTTGATATCTTTTCCCAATTGTATATGAGACCTATCTATCCCATCTTCTTCCAGAATAGAATTTAGATTTTGTTTGTCTTCTTCCTCCTCTATGAAAATATCAACAAATTGTCCTTCACATGTTTCACTTGCAAACATACATAAATTGTCAGATTTAAAATCATCAGACCTTTTGGTCTCTCTTGAAGTTTCAGTCTTCAAGTCTTCATCTTCAGTCAACATCTCCTCATGTTGTTTTGAAATGTCCCAATAGTCCATGAGATCTTCACTTAATCTCCATTATTTATCTTCAGTGTAGTCTTCACTTTCTCCTAGAATTTCTCCCTATTCTGGTTAACAAATGGACTCTTGCATTTCCAACTCAGCTTCTTTGAGTTTTTCACTCAGTCACCTTACTTGCCTTTGTTGTAACCTACTCTGCAATTTATGCCAGTTCACTGGCTTCTTCCTCAAGACCCAACCTAGTCTCTGGATTTCCTCAAGTATTCTCCTTAATGCATCGAGTTGTTCCTTTAACTCTGTAATCTCCTTGTCAATTTCCTCCTTACTCATCCTCTTTCCATTTGCCTTGGCATCATCTTTCTTCATCTTTCTTCTGATGTGATCATCCTCAAAACCTCTACTATGACTATTAGTATCCATCTTCTTCTTCTCTATCTTCATGAGCTCCTCACTCACTCACTATGAGCTGCATTAAAGCCTCTGCAAAAAAAAGTCCTCCTTGTTGCAACTTACCACACCAAGCTTTCCTCTGTATTTGGTATTTTGGCAAGCTCTTGGTTCTCTATCTCTAGAACCTCCTTTGAGCACTTATCATTTCTCCTTCTAGGCTTCAACTCATCTGCACTTCTCAAGAACACAATTGTCCTCTTGTATTTCAATCACAATGAAATACTTGGTTCTGATCACCTCTTCTTCCACTTAGAAAGTCTTACTAGCTTCCTTCATCCCTTAGCAATTCACCCACATCCTCTGTGGAATCTCCTTCGTGATCTGCAACAATACCTCTGTAGTAACAAGTCTCATTCTTGCTACATATGCTTCACTAAGCTTCTCTCCTTTGAGCTCAGTCTTTTAGCATCTCTCTAGTTCTTTCCTCTGGAACCAATTCAAGCACTCCTTTCTCTATATTGCTGCAACCTTCTCACCTTCTTATGATGTTATCTATGCATCAATGTATAAACACACATTCTCAAATCGAAACAGAACATATCACCTCACCTTCAAGATGTCAGCATGATCTTGTTTCACCATTCCACCTGTACCTTGAATGGATTGTTCTTTATTTCTTGCATCTGCAAGTTCTGCTACACATCCCCTCTATGTGCCTACTTTCTATCAGATTAGAAGCTGATCCTTCCTTTCCTGCATAAACATCTTTGATGCATAACTTATTCTCAATTCTTTCACATAGAATTTCTTTGTTCTATTTTAGCACCAATTGTTTCAATTACAATTCTTCTCTAATACCGAAATGGCGTCGATTTACCCCGCTTACACCCACAGCATACATGTAATATGCATAATAACACTTGTCCCAGGTATTTTAACTCTCCAAGGAGTCAAAATCTTTACCCTCCAATGGTTAAGGCCCCTATTAATCAACATAGGATAACTCCTGGCCATATATAATTATCGGGACTTTTCAAACCCCCTCATTAACCTTCATTACCCGTTAACCTCGTATATATAACCTTTTCCTTTATTAACATTGGTTATATATAATTAACACGTAAAAGCCTTCCATCGACGCTATTTCCTTATAAATCATTACAAAGGAAATACCCACAAAACATACCTTTCCTCTTTAGTACAGTCTTGACAAGCTTCCTGAGTTTCCATCTTTATCGGAATAGGGTATCGACTCCTCCGCGAGTGACATTAATATGCACCTCCTCCACATCCGATATGCGATTGAACTATCGGACTTCAAACTTTATACACCTACACTCATAACTTCATCGGGTCTGCACCCATCGACCCTTTCCATTATCGCGTGTCGCTTCCATACCCTGATCCCCAATAGACCAACTTGTATATTAAACCTCCACCGTTGATCTACTCTTAGTAGATCCGACAGTTCACATTTGCTTCGGGTTGACAACACACATGGGGGTTAACCGCCCGATAAAGTGGTTTTCTCTTACTCCTCCACTGCTACATGTCTTCCGATTAGTGGAATTGGAGCCAAGCCCTCAATACCACTTACCACTGCTTTGCCACCCGAAATACCACTCGAGGTTAGAAATTCACCTTTTCACTGCGTTAACTCCTATGCTCTTTCAAATGCGATGACCATTGATCTACTCCATCGGTCGGTTCTGATAATTCCTTTATATTCCTCTGTTGTTTAATCTGGACCACTGATCACTGAGATCCGATGGTTACTCTGTGCCAACACCTCACATCTCTGCTCGTTCGTTTTACTTAGGCTTTACGCTATTTTCATTGGTTCCTTTGTGATTTTTGGGATTTCTTCAAGGTTTCGAGTTCTCATTCTTCCACTTCCTCAGAGCTTAACTCCACGAGTTCTCCGTTCGCTTCCTCTCTAGAGCTTACTCTAATTCTTTAGCTGGATTCCAAGATCCCTAATGACTCCTCTGAATCATTCTCTCCTCTCTGTGGATTCTATAGAACTCTGCCTATAACCCTGTTACAAAAGCTACAACTTCATATATCATTCATTCATTATACATTCATTTTACATACTAACAAAGTTATGGAATCATCCATTGTATATATAAATATGAACAAATGATACATATCGAAACTCTCTGCCTCTCACAAGGTTGTTCTTCAATATTAGTGGCCTCTTTCCTTTACTCTGCCCATAGGCTTACATTTATACTAGAAAGGCTCTGTTGAACTAATTCTTGTTCAACTCCTAAATCTACTGAACTGACTCCTAAATCCTATATGTCCACTTCTAACTTCTATTAATTCCTAAGAACTCTCTCTAGTTCATTGAATCATGAAACTTCTTTAAGAGTTATATTTGAATTTTAACTCTTTTGCCTTTATTAACCACTCATGTTCTCCTTTATTTGAGAGTATTTACAAACAACGTCACATTATCTAATGAATGATTATCCTACTCACTCAAAAGCCTAAATGTTACATTAATTCATGACTTAGGAATCTAACTTCCTTCAAACACTTGACTGCCTAGGTCTAGTAAATACAATCATTTTCTCTTTGGTTGAATGCTCCTACATCAGACTCCCAAAGTAGAAAATATTCATGATCTCCTAATCATGTGTCTTCTTAAGTTGATGAAAAACCTCTAGAGTCCCAAACTTTAGTTTCTAACTGTTTGAGAGCTTTGTTCCTTTGCTGCTGCTGTACTTCTGTTGTCTTTTGCTCCATCTTCTTCTCCTTGTCAATCAAGTTCATACTCTGATTGATCATCCTTCCGGATGCTATCATTCTCCTCCCTATGGCCTGTTTCATCATTAACTGCCACAATTCTTCAATCTCTATCTCCAATTTATCCTTGGACTAGTCCATGTTCTGCCCCTTACTTGTTCCTCTTTCTCTTTTCTTCAAGTTGTTGTTGCTGTCCACAAAATTTTCAAAATGTTGTTGGTTACTTTCACTTTGTAGCTACTGGTTTACTTTTTCTGCTTCTTTTGCTTTTGTTCCAACTTTTTCTTTTCTTACTGCCTCCCTATCATCCTTAGCCTCTTTCAAGATTATTTATGTTTGCACTGAATCATGACTTTCCAACATTCTCTCTAGCAAATGAACATCTCTTTTCCATCGGATCAATTCTTCCACATAATCTTCTTCTTCCATTTTTATTTGGTTACTCATCTGTGCCAAATTTCCTCTAGCATCTGCAACTAAACCTGCACTCAAACAATACTTGTTAAAATAAAAAACATAGGACTTCTGTGCCTTATTTTCCTTTGGCAACAATTCAGTTTGCTACTTTGTTTCTTTCTCCTCTGTCAACACATCAGTATGTTATTTTGAATTCTGAAAAGAACTCATGAGACTGTCAACTAGTCTCTCTTCCACATCATCTGCTCGAGTGATGTTTTCCTGCTCTTGTCCACTATAGGGAAATCCTTCTTCTGCAATCACACTGTCATACTCTGAATTTTCCAACAAATATTCCAGCAATGCAATTTCTCTGTGACACTTCGTAAGAACTTCATCATCACTTATAATTCCTGCATTTATAAACAAATTATCAGTTTGAAAATCACAAAGTTCAACAGTATCAAATGTTGCTTCACATATCAGCTCTTCAAACTTAATTTCATCTCCTTCTTTCACAATAAATTCTTCTTTTTTTGTCATAGTTTCAAATATCAATGCATTATTAAGTTCTTTCTGTTGCAATAAATCACTACTTCCCTAATTTAAAAGGCATTCTCCATCCTCCTTTACTTCCAAGTTTTTATCTTCTGAAAGATACTCGTCCATACTTTTGACAGTTTCAAAATATTGCTCATCCTCTGCAAAACACTCCTTTGTTAGTGTTCCTTCTCCCAAGGTTAAATCCTTTGCATAGGTCTCTTCCTTCTTAACATCTTTCAGTAGATGTCCTTCTTTCTTACTAATTGTCTCGACAGTTTCCATGGTTATTTCCACTGTACCTATCATCATAGTGAACTGATGATCCTTTACTGTTTTTTTAGCTAACATGATCTCTTGTTGTCTACCTTCTCTAAGAGCTATCCTTGTCTCACCATCTACATTAACATTCTCCTGCATTTGTTATACATCCATAGACAAACTATCAATCTTAAAAACATAAGACCCTGTGGTCCCACTTTATGTCTCAACCATCTTATCTCCTTGTTGTTCTAAATCCTTCATATTGTTATAGACATTTTTGTGCCTTACAGCTCTAAGCATGAAATGTCCATAAACCAAGGGATCCTAAGTCCCTAAAAGTGTTGTTCCAGCTCCTAAAGAAACAAGGTCAACAAATTACAGCTTCTCCCAGAAGTTCTCCACCAGAAACTGCTCAGAACTAGTCAAATCAGGATCATTTCAGCTGCTCCACTAGTTAGCTGTGTTGCAAAGCACCCAAATACACTGGCTAGGTGCATTGCAACGCACTTGAATGCACTACCAGGGTGCGTTGAGCAGGAAATGACAAGTGGCAGAGTCATTCCACGAGGTGGAGGGACAATGGAAACTTCCAGAATCTTCTCCAATGACACTTGCCGCACTGAATTCGACCGGTGATGAGTAAGAGGCTCTCAGTCTCCAAGTGGAAGCAAGAACTGACAGAGAGAAGCCACTAATCAATTCATGAGCTGACTCATCCTCTTTGCATACATCTATATATGGATCCCTCACCAAGAGATCCAGAGGCTGGAATTCTGTACATTGCAGAGAATTGCTGTTGGTTTTGAGATAGATATCAGAGTATTGGGTGATTTATGATTTGTTGGAGGTGAAGAGGGGATTCTATGCTGGGAGGTTGATGTTGGATCAGGAATCATTGGTTGTAACTCCTCATGGATCTTCTTGTTTTATCAATAAAACTATTTGAGTTTCTCCTACATGCTTGTATATCATTGATGTTTGTTATATTTGTATGTTTAGCTTAAATATGATCCTAAGCTATTTATGAACATAAATCCATGTCTTTGTGTAGTTTCTTTCTTCTGTGATCTTACAGGAACTTGGTGAAGATGGGCAAGTAAGGGAGCAGGTAGCTGGAAGCTGTCAAAGAGGAGAGAGATTGGATCAAAGGACTAGCGCAAGACACAGGTTGGTTCATCCTATTCCTCTTCGTTTATAGTTCGTAAAGGAGAATACAAGAGTAGTTTTCCCTGTTTGTTTCTGAGGTCACTGTCACACCTCAGTGGGATAGGGTCATTCTGAATAGACACTTTTCCCATTAACAAAATGGCGACTCCGCTGCGGATCGTGTCTAGTTAGTTTGTTTGTGTTTCTCTTATTGTTTGTTTCATAAACTTAGAAGTAGCGAATCGAACTGCATTTGCCATTAACAAATACAAAGTAGACATCTGCTACTTCAATCCATTCACTTGATCTGTTTATGATTTGAATAGCTGATTCACAAATGATCTGATTACCCTTTGTGATAGCTCTTAAACTTCCTTTAAATCTACCCTCTGATTGTGCATTACTGATTGCTTTTACTTGGCCAAAAACCATAGATTAAACTGCAAACCGTGACCCAAAACCTGGATAAAATTCTCGTTTCTGCCCCAGCGCAGGTGCTGTGAAGAGTTCCTGCATTTCAGCGCAGTTCCCGAGAAGGCAACCTGCGTTGCAATCCAGTTTCTCTGTGTACCAGGTGCGTTGATCAGCTTAGCCCTGTGCAGCTGAGGTTCTTTGCTCATTTTTTCCAGTTTTGCCTCTGATTTTTGCAGCCTGTGATCAGTGTGTGTGTCTATTTAAAAGCCCCTTTTCTTTGCCTTAATTCCGCCTCAGTTGTATAAAAGAAACTGTATTTGTTTTTGTGTGTTTGTTGTGTCATTTACAGTTTCCCATTGCAAAATTAGAATAGTCATACTGTCGTCCTTTGATTTAGATCTGTCATAAGTGTCGATTTTGATCTTAGGAAAAAGTTTATTTGCTGTTGACAGTTGATTATGCTTTTACTTTTGCATTTGGCTTGAATTTGTGAATTTCTAGTGTCGAAACAAGTGTTTATTTCAAAATCATAAAGTGTCGTAATCGTCTCTACCTTTTGATTTCGAAAAGAAGCTTGTTTGTGTTTTTCACTTGAAAACGAATTCAAATTTGTACAACAACTTTCTTTTTAGGCATCAATATTAAGAAAGTGAAAAAAAAATACATGCACATGTGCATTTGCATATTGACAGTCTGTTTGGCTTGATTTAGGAAAAGTGCATTTACAGTGTGCTCTTTGCTCTTTGAGAAACGATTGTGTCTTTCTTTTCCCCTTGTAGCTAGGATTTTCATTGTTGAAAAGAGATAAAAACTTGCTTATCATCTTTAGATTGCATTTTAGGAATTACATCTACATCTCGTGGTGAACCCAAAAGGCAAACTTCATAAGAAAGATCAACCTAAAATAAATTCAATGAACTTAACAACGCTTTGTAACTTAACGCACAACATTTAGAGGTCTAGGCTAGAGACGTATTCCGGCGTCGTAAAGCCTGGTAACTGTTGTCCTCACTGATGGTTGGGTGATTCCTCCACTTTGAGATGATAAGTGCCAGTACGGACTTGTGCTCCCACGTACCGTCGAGTATATATTGGGAGACCCCTATAGGCATAAAACCTTTATCCATAGGAAGCCGTGTCGGCCGCCCTACTGATCGCAATGCACCGAACACAGCATTCGGGAAGATTGATTGCCGTACCGTAAAAAGTATTCTGCAGTTTTGCGATTGGTTTGGTACTCCCTCTACCTAGACCTTCAGAGCAATCCCTTTCGTTCCTTTTTAGACTCCTTAACGGAAAAGGTCTGTTATAGACATTTTTGTGCCTGGCGTCACTGAGCATGAAATGTCAATAATCAAGGGATCCAAAGTCCCTAAACATGTTGTTCCTACCCCTAGAGGAACAAGGCCAAGTAACCACAGCAATTCACAAAAGTTCTCCACCTGAAAACACTCAAAAACAAGGCAATTCTGGATCATGTCAACTGCTCCACTGAGCATCTGCGCTGAATGTCAACTACTCCACTGTCTACCTGCGTTGAATTTCAATTGCAAAGAAGGCTACCTGCGCTGAGCGAGTTTGGACAAGTGGCAGAGTCATTCCTCAAGGTGTCAATGCCCAGGAAGCTTCCAAAATGACACTTGGATCAGGGAATTCGACTGGTGATGAGTAAGAGGTTCCAAATCTCCAAGTGGAAGCAAGAACCTCCAAGTGGACTCAAGAACTGAAGTGGGAGAGGACACTAGTCAGTCTCAGACCAGTCTCAAGCTGACTCATCCTCTCTCCAATATCCCTATATATAGATCTCTCTCCATGCGGTCAAGGGAGGCTGGAATTTGGTATTTGCAAAGAATTGCTATTGGTTTGTGGATAGAAACATTGGGTGTGTTATGCTTTGAAAGGAGCTGAAGAAGGAATTCCATTCTGCTGGGAAGGAGATTCTGGGTTGGAGCCCTATGGGTTGTATCTCTTCCTGAATCCTGTTAGTTTCAATAAAGCTATCTTGATTCTTTCCTATATGTTGGTGTATTTTGTATGATTACATTAGTATATTTGATTTACTTCTAATCCTGAATCATTTACGAATATGTATATTTGCCTTTGTATTGTGTCCTTCTCTTGTCGCAAGTAGCTGTTCTCTTGTCACAGGTAGATGTTCTGTTGTGATCTCGTGGGATTCAAGTAGTTGTTCTCTTGATTAAGCGAGGAGGCAAGTAGCTGGGGATACACAAAGAGAAGAGGATCTAGTTCGAGGGACAACCGCAAGACAACGGTAGGTCTGCCGATCTCCCCTCTTTCACATTTCATAAAGGAAGAAATCACAATAGTTGTATTCGTTTGTTGCTAAGGTGTTGTCACACCTTAGGTGGATAGGATCGTCCTGCATAGGCATTTTTCCCCACAACAAATTGGCGACTCTGCTGGGGACGAACTTGTTTATTCATTTCATTTGTGTTTTCGTCATTTGTTTACTTCATAGACTTGACAACAATTCTTGAACTGCATCTTTCCCGGATGCAAAGTAAAAGTTGCTGCTTTGATCCAGTATGTTGGACTTGTCTATGATCTAAACTAGATCCACAAATGATTTGATTGATCCTTGTGATAGTCTTTAGTACCCTATCAAAGCATCCCTCTGTTTATACCTTGCTTGTGTTTCTGATTTGGCCTGAAACAGTTGATTTTTGAGCATTTTGTGACCCAGAAACCAAGAGAAACGAGAGTTTCTCTCTTCAGCGCAGGCACTGTGAAGGCAGTCTGCATTTCAAAGCAGGTCCCGAAGGGGCTACCTGCGCTGAATGTCAAACTGACAGTGTTGGACCTGCGCTGAACCAATGTGGCCTTGAGCAGCTGGGGTTCTTTGTCCTTTGTTGCCCTGTTTTGATCTCTGTTTTTGCAGCCTTTAACCAGCATAGGTACTAGCCTGATAACCCTTTTCTTTGCCTGAATTCCACCCCATTTTTGTACAAAAAGATTGTGAATGTTTTTATGTGTTTGTGGCGTCATTTACAGTCTTCCTTTGCATGAGTAAAGTAGTCTTTCTGTAGCCTTTGATTCAGATCTGATTGAGAGTGATCTTAGAAGAGAGTTCATTGGTTGTTTGTTCAGATTGATTATAGTTTTACTTTTGCTTATTGGTTTGAATTTGTCTCTTTCAAAGTATCAAAACAAGTCTTTATTTCGAAAGTCGCAAAGTGATTGTAATCTCTTCTACCCTTGTTGATTTCGAAGAAAGTGAACTTGTTCATTTTGATCATTGTAAAAGCAAATTCAAAGTTGTGCAAAAAGCTTTATTTGTAGGCATTTATACTAAGAAAGTGAAAACAAACACCTGCATTGGGCATTTTGCATTTGATAGTTTGCATGTTGGATTTAGGGAAAGTGCATTAGAGTGTGCTGATTGCTCTTTGAGAAAAGATAGTCGCTCTCTTTTCCCTTAGTAGCTAGGATTTTCAAAGTTGAAAGATTATAAAGCTTGCTTATCATCTTAGACTGCATTTAGGAATTTGTATCATACATCTCGTGGTGAACCTTGAAAGGCAAACTTTAAAAAGATCAACCTAAAATAAACTGAATGAACCTAACAACGCTTTGTAACATAACGCACAACATAGAGGTCTAGGCTAGAGACGTGTTCCGGCGTCGTTAAGCCTAGTGACTGTCGATCTCTAAGAAGGTAGGTGATTCCTCCTGAGAGATGGTAGCGCTAGTACGGAATTGTGCTCCCACGTACCGTCACGTATATATTGGGAGACCCCTATAGGCATATATCTTTTATCCTTAGGAAACTGTGTCGGCCACCCTACTGATCGCGATGCAGTGAACACAGCATTCACGAAGATCGACCACTCGTACCGTAAAACGTATTCTGTAGTTTTGCGAAAAGTTTGGCACACCCTCTGCCTAGATCTCCAAAGCAGTTTCTTTTGGCCTTTTTCAGACTCTATAACAGAAAAAGTCCATCCGAGCATTTGTCACTTTGGGCTTGTTAAAACATCGAAGGAGACTAGAGTCATCTTTAGCTTTTTCTCGACTCTTTAAAACTGAAAAAGCAAGTTGTGTCTAAAAAGCGTCGTTAACAGTTTATTTTAAATGGAACAATCACCCTTTAATCCTGCGTTGATCTTTAGGTTGAAAAGATGGAGCACACCAACCAAGGAGTTCCCTTGGGTGGAAATCCTAGTCCCTTCTCCTCTTGGGGAGATGTTGGTGTGCCCCACATGGCCACATTGTCACTTCCAGGATTGACAATTGGCCTACCAGTTTGGCTCTTTTCGACCAATGTCGTTCAGAATACCACCACTCCTGAACAGTCGAGTCAACAGTTAGATCAGACAAGAGTTGCCTCCCAGCCTTCCACTTCATCTTCCTCCCCTCCTTCCTCTTCGCTTGACGGAACTGGTCGATCAAAAAATCGGGTTCCTAAGGAGAAGAAGGAGAAGAAGAAGAAAGAAAAGAAGAGGAAGGAGCCTAAGGCGACTGGGGGCAAACAAGTGTCATCTGACAAAAATCCACACACCGCACTCGTAAGGCCTAAATTGCCATGCGTCATATGCAGGGGAGACCATTTCCATAGAGATTGTCCCTGTATCCCACGGATACTAAGAGACTGGTCCCCCCGTTTACACAATTCGGGAGCATCGACCTCTGATAGCCATGTCGACTACTCACCGTCAACTAGTGGGAGTGAAGCTCTAGGACAGAATGGGAGAGTTAAATTTCCCTGCAGACTGTGTGAAGGCGATCATGCCATCCACCGTTGTCCCTTCTTAGACGAGGCAAAAAGAGTTCTGGAAGAGCACCCGATTTTACAAGCGAATCTTCCTCCTGGATATCAAAAACTCCTGCCAAGTCCCTCACTAGTTGAGAATCCGGCTGAGCCACTTAGATGGTCAGCCGAAGCACCTGTCATTGAAGAAGAACCGTCTAGATCCATGCCTGACGAAAGTCAAAAGGTTGATACGGCAGTTGACCCGGTTTTGCCTTCAGAGGCTCCATCTTCGAATGACACCATCACAGAGGAGAATACAGACGACACCATCTAGGTTCTCTTCATCAGCACTGACTCTGATAATCAAGGGGGCAATGCCACCATTCCTTTGTCGCAGGAAGGAAGTTCATCAGAGCGCTATCTGGCCGTATATTCGGTCCCACCACCAAGCAACCTGGTTGTATCCTTTGATTGGAACCAACTAGGCAGACCCCGGTTGCCAGCCAGTGTACCATTCAGAATTATTTGTCAAATATACAGAATGGTAATGGCTGGCACTATCATTGATGAGGGGGCATCTGTGAGTATCCTTTCCTCTATTGCTTGGAAAGCGCTTGGTTCGCCAGCGCTTTTACCTGAGATGAGAAGTCTATCAGGTTTTGATAAAGGAACCAGTCGACCTTTAGGGATCCTCCTCAATGTGCCCATAACATTGAAAGGGAAGGTCGTTCATATGAACGTGATGGTTGTTCAAGGACCCTTGGATTATAACCTACTCCTTGGACGGGACTATATATATTGCATGGGAGCTGTAGTCTCCTCACTCTTTAGAGTAATGTGTTTTCCGCATGAAGGAAGAATGGTCAAGCTCGTGGACCAACTTTCGTTTCCCGGATCACACATCGCAAATAGTCATGTACCATCCCTAAATGGTCTATACACGCAAGAAGTGTCTCAACCCACGGTCCGTCCTCCTGATGAGCACGAGTAATCTGGGAGGATATGACAGGAACCCAGGGGGCATGCATCCTGACCTACTTCGGCAGGGAAACTTTGGGTATAGAATAGGTTTCCGCAGGAGAATATGACTAGTCCGTACCCTGTCCGTGGATGGAAGAGGGGTTGTTCTAGAATAGGATTCTTTTGTCAAAGTTACGTGTTTGGCACCAGTCATTCACCCTTGTCTACTTCGGTAGACATTGTCGAGGAAGTTTTTTGTTTGAAAGATTAACGAGACAATCTTTGGGTAACCTGAAAGAGGTAAGCCTATCTCGATTTAAAACAAACGTTTTGGCGGAGGGTAAGTAGAGGTAACCTTGAAATTCTGTTTTATACCTGGGGGCATGCAAACCTTTTGGAGTGCAAGCAAAGAGCGGTTATTTATTTGTTTTTTGGGTTAGCCGTTTCCTAACTTGTGTAAAGAAAGGATGGGGAGCAAAGCTTAGTGAGATGAAGCTCCATAAAAAATAGAATCTTGATGAGACACTCTTATCAAAAGACTGGGTAAATCGAGCAGTTTTAGCATAAAGTTCATGCTCGTTAAAAAATAAACGCAAGATCCGAGCAGTTTTAACGCGGTCTTCATGCTCGTTAAAAAATAAATATAACCAGTGAGCAATGTTTCCTCCAGAGTTTAAGCTCATTTTTATCTAAAAATGAACCTACCCCGGTAAATAACCACTGTGATCGTAAATTTATCAGCCATAAAAACCTTGGTCGTGTTTACACCTGCCACCTCCATCTTTCATTTGGCCAATCGTTCACCCCCATATGATTGTTTACCCATTTTGAGGAACAGCTGCGAAGAGTGATTTCACCTAGCCATCCTTGTGACACTGCCGTGATTGGAAAATTCCAACCTGTACTTGGAATCAGTTGCTATCCCTGTTTATCACTCGTTCCTCAAAAGACGAGTCTTCTTTAAGCTCTTTTCAACTGACTCGTAAAATATGAAAAGATTGCCGAGTTTTGGCCTTCCAGCTCGTTAAAAGGACAGAAAGAGCTATCCCTCCTCTAGATTTTAATCTTTTTGGACCTGAGGGATTATTGCACAAAAAGGTCGAGCGCTTGTTTTATTCGGCTCGTTAAAGTTATCGAAAACTCATCCCTTCTGTATTGTTTTATACTTTTTCGGACTTAAGGGATTAGATGACGAAAAAGGAATTTTGGAGTTAACTTTATGTACCTTTTCAGACTCTCTAAAAATGAAAAGGACCGAGTTATCCTTGTCGTTAGACTCGTTAAAATGATAAATAGCGACAAACTTGTCTTTAGACGAGAACGAGTTTCCCTATCACTAGGCTCGTTAAAACATAGCGATGGGCTTGCCCGAAGGGCAGGTTATAGAACAAGCATATGTTATCCTCCTCAAGCTTGACAAAAATAAAGAGGTATTGGTCAGCAATGACTGGGGAAAAATTGGGAAAAATCAAGAAAACTTTGATGGTAGCAGGTCGCTCTTGAACATGACACTTTTCCTCCGTACCACAATCGGGTTGGGTTGTTTCATTCACCGGTCACATCACCATGGTCTTGCCATACCATCCATATTTGGGGTAATGCTACCAATCCATCGCATCAGTGTCGCCATATGTTCAAGAGAAGTCGTTCAGAAAGAGTCAACCGGGTCCCATCCACTGCCATACATTATCCTTCATCCATTCATGACCGCCACCCTGAATCATATGTCACAGATTGTTTTTCACCTCCGTTAAAATCATTAGCTCCGTTCCGTGTCACTGATGTGGGATTCATTAAGGCCCTCCTTTGACGGATCGCTCCTTGTCAACATCAGCTCATTATCAAGGAGTTGATCTAGGAACAACCCCTTCAGTACTTTGAAGCTTGCATGCCTCAATGGCAAGTTTCTCACTTCCGGCGATAGGTATACATCAATGACCTTCGACCAGAAGATTTTGCGTGGTGTTCGATGCCAAGTCCTTTATTCACACCACTTGAATTGTACTGCAGTACCTTGAGGGTCATTATCATTATCAGTGATTCCTCTCGCGCTTGTTAACGGTTTACATCACTGACCGGTAATCAAGCGATGTCTTTCCATGTTCGACTTCAGCGCAATTCTCACATGGATCGATTTGTACTTAGAGTGAAGATTGAATGAGTTTGAAGACCCCGAATCTAGTCTCATCCATCCGGGCTGCGATATATATTCAGGAAAAATAAAGACATTTGACATGTACATCATTACAGCAGATGATCACCCTACTGTTGAGGCCTCGAAAATCGCTGCCACAACAAAGGGGATACCACCCGGTCCAGACCTTAATGCAGCTCCTTTTCCATTTGGAATAGTGGTTCCGACTGGGGATAATGGGACCAGTTTCCCAAGAAGTATAAGTGAATGGGATGGATGAATGACTTATGAGATAAGATGGTAATGAGCGGACAGCTAAACTATAAACAAAATGTAATAACTATAATCGGATCCCGGGACTTATTACTAGGCAAAGCGTAGCGTTTGATGATCTGTGCTTTAAGGAAGGCATATAAATGACTCTAACACTTTAAGCATAGACGTTTGAACCATTTAAACATTGCTCTGCATAATTAGTTATGCAGAGCGATTAGAGCGAATTACTACACTTAATCATTCATATCATTGATACATGCATGAGTGAAAGAGATAACAAATCAACACAAACATTCAATAGTGAAGCGAAATGACGATTCGTTGTTATATTGCATACATGCATTCAACAATAGCAAAGATAATAACACAGCAATTCATATAATCAGAAAGAACACAGATACAGATAATAGTACCATGTAAGCTGATCGATCAATCCAGTACATCAATCACTATGTCGCAGTCCTTCCTTCCAATCAGAAATCCTTCCAAACAACAGACAGTCGTGCGCAATTGTATAAAACAGCCTTCTAATCAAAATTTAGAACCATTGGTCGAGTTTCACAAAAAGAATATAGACTGAAGCACAATAGTGCAAACTTCAGCCTTTAAGTCTTATTACAAAATTTTACGACCCTTTCCAAAACAATGAAAGGGTCTATAAATACTATACTAATCTAAATATCTAAACAACTGAAAAGCTATTAAATTGGCATCAATAAATATTTGTTCCATCTTTTTTGGCAATCTGGCAGTTGGCGGCAATGCTTCATTCGACGGGTTCTTTGTCTTTACTCCTTAGCTGACATATCGCCAGCATTGGCTCTACTTCTGGTGGAGTGTTGAGACGCGAAGTTAGCTGAGCATCATATGTAGCATCTTGAATGTCGAGGATCAGGTATCCGAGGGCATTTGTTAAACACTTAAGAGCAGACCTTTGAGTATGTGGCTTAATTAGAAAGTGCCAATATGCATCAGAGGTTAAAGTATTTACTCCGGTAATTAATTTCCTCTGTTCCTCCAAGTCAGGATAACTTGATTCTTCAAGCATACCTGCTGTTGTTATGCTTCTAGGTGTGCACTTGGAGATCATGTTCGCCAAATAAAGTGTATCATTGACTAGGTTGATCATATTGCTGGCAATTATTTTACACCTGGAAGCCGCCCTTTCTGCCTTCATTACCTGAGTATTCCATTCGGTGAAGAGTATGTCCTTATACGTTTCATAGATTCGGGACAAATTCGCCGCTTTCCCTTCTGGAGTGTCTTACCACTCAACGTATTCGGATATGGCTTCTTCGGCCTGATCTAGCTCATTCCTGGCCTTCTCTATTTGCTCACACACTGTTGTAGATATTTCGCATAATTGCTCAGCCTTAGCAAGTTTTTGACATAAAAGTCTGATCTGAGACAGTAATGCGCCATTTATTTGAGTTGCTTCTGCTCTGAAGACTTTCGCATTCTGTGTGCTCTTGATACCTTCGAGCTGTGTTGATAGTTGAGCTATTCACTCATCTTTTGATTTCATCATCAGCTCATTTGATGCTTCCAACTGTGACAATGCCTCCAACAATTCTTTTGCCTTCTGAGTTTCACTTTGGTGTATCCTTTGTCTTTCAATTTGCAGTTGCTGGGTTAACAAATTGTTCTCTTGCTGTTGAGCCAGCAACTGCTCTTCCACCTGTGCTGCTTTGTTTTTCGCCTCAATTATCTCCGCCTGTAATGCATATATTTCATGGTCCTTAGTCTTCAACAGAAGACTTACCTCTGATGCTTTGTCGATGGTTGCTGCAGAATAAGCTCCCGCGAATTGCGACAGCTTTGTTAGATCATCGGAGGGATCCAAATCCTCCTTCCAGACCATATTGCCCGTGACTGTTTGCTCAGGAAAGATAGAAGGTTGATCAAGCCTTCGTCTTTTCTTAGAGCGCTTGATAACGGCTTTATGCTTTGGGCTATAGAAAATATCCAGGGGAGGAATTTCTTCCACCTGGAGAATAATTTGATCGGAAGGGTCCTTATTGATAATCTCAACATCCTGTGAAATGGGTGGGCCGCTGGTTCCTCCTAGAACCTGAGAAGAAGTGATATCGGGCGCATTGCTTGTTTTAGAGGAGCCTGTGTCTTTGGAGCCTTCCTTTCCACTGATAATGGAATCGAATTGATTCCATTGTTTAATCAATTCAGGATCAATGGAAGATTGCTTATGGGCTTTGCTCCGTTCTTTCTCTTGTTCTAACTTCTGCTGTTCTTCAAGTGATTTTCGCTGCTGCTCCTCTCGCGTTTTCCGCTGCTGCTCCTCCAATTCATTTTTCTGCCTATCTGCTAGTTCTTTCTTTAATCTTTCTTCTTCCTTCTTCTTCCTCTTCTCTTCTTCCCTCTGTGTCTTTTGCTGCCTTTCTATCTGCTCCTTTTTCTGCCTCTCTGCTTGCTCTTTTTTCTGCTTCTCAGCCTGCAGCTTTTTCTGTCTTTCCTCCTGTTGTTTATCCTGTT